>VDFB02014370.1:0-23177 GCA_007258455.2 Sequoia sempervirens | reverse complement strand
TTTTAATGATTGAAATTCAAGTTTCAAATGACAACTTGTGGAATCTAACTTTTGGGAGATTAAATAGAAACCTATAAATACATAGTTATTTTATCAATTCAACATTAACGAGCTAGAGGAAAACTTAAAAAGAGAAAATATTATTGTCAAGAGCATTGAAGATCAAATTTATTAGTCATCTATAGTAGAAATAAAGATCATATCATGTCAAAGTGTATGTATCTTCATGTCATGTTTGGAGCTAACATTGTGATGTGGGTTTCATGCATTCAAGCAAGCATTCAAGCATCAAATCAAGAAATAATTCAAGTCAATTTATGCAAGATCAAATCCTTAGAGTGATGAGTTATAATTTTGTCCTCTAAAATCAAATCCTTAGAGTGATGAGTTATACTTTTGTCCTCTAAGGGAAACCATTAAGGGTTTGGTGAGTTGTAGCTTAGCTTTGTTCATTCATTAATTCCTTCCATTTATCATCATTTCAATATCAAGGTTTAATAACCATCATGGTGTTTGACTAAGGAAAACCCCCATTCACCTAAAAAAAGCAAAGTACACCATCCACCCCTGAAAGAAGGCTACAGTAGGGAGGCCCATAACCCTGCTTAGCATTGTGACCAGATCATGGTAGTCTTCATAGAAATCACCGCGGAAGAGTTCATTAGGAACCTTCGTTGCACTACCCTACTTTTCCTTGAACCAATGTTGGTTTATTAACTTCCTGGAGCCTATAGGGTTACCATCCCATACCGCCTGACACTCCTCAATGGTAGGTGTTTCCATTTCGACGAAGGTGGGAATATGAAAGGTCTTTGTGATTCCTTTAGTCGACATATCGATGAGAATATTGCCATCCCTATCCACAATTGTTCTTGTATCTGGTTGATATGCCTGCCGATAGGCCATGACGAGCTCGGGGGCTACAAGAGATGGAGGAAAGCTGACTGCCTTTTCTATTCCACTTTTTCTGATAAGCCTTGCATTTTTGGTCATTGTGTTGACCCTGAGCCTTTGCTTGAACTCGTCAATATTGACGTGACCTATGTTGATGTCGGTGATTTCTTTCTAGTTCGTGGTAACCTTCGAATGGAAGGGTTCATTTGGTCTTTGTCCTCTTTCCCTCGAGGAATCTTGCCCAACTTCTTTCCTTTGTCCTTTTCCAGAGTTGCCCCCAAAGGTCCCACACCTGATTCCATATATTCTGCAAGCAAAGGCATAGTCAGTGCAATTGATCATGAAAGCATTCATGTTAGTTGAAATCCAATGGAATCAGCTTAAAGCAAATTATTGTTAACAAGAAGATACTTCTATCTCCCGATGATATTAGTCTTTTGATTAAGGGCTTTGGGACAGTCCGAGCTCAGAGGGCCAGACTTCCTTGGCAGGAATGTTGTTTTAGAAAGGCAAATGGGGTAGAACAATCTAAGAGATTTTTTTCAATCAAATTTTGATAATTGAAAAGGTTCGTAATGAAGGGGACCAAAATCAAGCATGTGGGTCGAGATCAGATTTCAAATTGGGCTCATTTGGATTGATTTAGGAGCATTCAGAGGTATAAGGCCGGAAATCCATCTAGAGATGGCTATTTCAAACACCCAATTAGAAACAAAGTTTGGAAGATGGAACTCTGGGTCCAGGGCCCAGAGGGTCCAAGGGCAGTCGCTTGGTTTTTAGTTTCATAGTTTGAAGTGTTCAGGCCCAAGTGAGTGGGATGTCGTGATGCCTTCACCATCTGGGACAATGATTGTTGGGAGGAAGTCCAGAGATATTAGCTCAGTAGACTGGACTCGAGAGGAGAAAAAGTCATCAATCCATTTTCAATTTTGAACTGGGCGGATGGAATTTTCTTGCAGATACTCGATCAGCGAGATATCAATGATTGGGGTGAAGTCATGGCGAACATTTCATATCTCACCAACTGGCGACAGGGAGAAGGAAAATCGACAGATGGCTACTTCTTTGGCGTGAGGTCTCGCTGACCTCCTCAGGTCTTGTCAATCACTGCAGAACAAACATGCATGTTGGCAAGAGATTTTGTGGCGGCAAGAGGTCAAAGTGGCAAGATCTTTGGGTCTTGCCGACTGGCGACAAGGAAAAATGCACATTGGTGAGACCTCCTTCATTAATGTAATGTCTTAGTGAATCTGCAATGTCTCATCGACTGCCAAAGGGAGGACTAGACCCGGCATCAAATTTGGATGTTGGATTTTGATTTTGAGACTCACGGTGATTGGGAAGGCGGAGCCTGGAGCTCAGGAAGGCAGGTAAGATTTTCTTTCTTTCAATGACAGAGACAAGATGAAGTCTCGGATGGCAAAGCCTGGTGCAGTCAAGGATGTTTGGAGTTTATGCTGGATTCCTAGCGGCGCGCGGAAGCCTGGGGCCCAGAAGGTATAAGGCAGCCGATGATTGGCCGCTTTGAAATCTACCATGTATACGGATGGCCAAGGAGAGGTCACGGCCCAGAGAGCGGAGTTCGACCAAAAGTTCAAAGTTAGGGGTGGCAAAATCCGAACGAAGTTTCAAAGGATGGGACCTAACAACTCGGAGGGCGTTGGGTAAATATGGAATGTAGACGGCGAAGGAAAAGGCAGGTCGTGGGGCTCGGATAGATGGGGCAACATTTCCGTTTGATGCACTGGCAACTTTATGGACTTCCGGACATGGAAGTCCAGAGGCTTGGGCCCAAACATCCAAAACACTGGCTAGATCTATGTTCAAGTTCCAGTTTCATCAGTGGGGGAAGGACAGAGGTTCGAAGATCCGGGGCCAGGGGTCAAATTGTTGTTTTGGAAAAAGTGTTCAATGTTTTCAATTTTTGACCACCAAGAGAGAACCCGGGCCCGGAGGGCATGAACGCCCCTACACAAAGAATAGTCGCGCTGAAGTGAAGATCCAGATTGATCATGAGGGTACTTCTGAGGGTTTTCTCAAGTTTTTAAGACATGGGTTTTGTGCGTTGTATCATATTTCATGATTCATATGTCCTTTTGATCGTTATTGTTCATTTTAACCCTTAGAAATCATGAAAACATTGTTCAGGAGGGTGAACGAAAAACCTACTTCGAACACTCAATGCGGGGAGGTGTGGAATCTACTCATGATCGACAAGTGACAGCGAGGGCGATGATCGACAGAGGCTTCAAAGATGGCGGGCTCCTCTAGCAAGTTCTCTGATCACTCTCTACAACACTAACAAGTGAGAATGATAGGTTTGCGCAAGATATTTATACCCCCACTACCATTAATGGCCTCATTAACTATAAGTACAATGGACATTTGGGTTGGTGGATTTAAATTCATGGACGACAGTGGGAGACCCAGGGTCCAGAGGCTGGGAGGACACAGGGCAACGGGCATTTGGAAATTTTAGCTCAAGGGTCACCGGCGACAAAGAGGAAGTCAGGGCCTAGAGGGCAGAGTTCTGCCAGAGGTCCGTTATCAAGAATGATGAAACCTCATAGAATTCCGGATGTGCAAGTCCAAAGGCTTAGGCCCAGAAGGTTTGAAGGCAACCAAGATCTCCTTGCAAATTTTCTAGATAGCAATCACAGAGTTGGGACCCGAGGTCTGGGAAGGAGCAATCCATCCGCCATCGGGAACGGCAGACACAATAGGGAAACCCAGCCAGGGAAACCCGAAGGGGCAGGCTCGGCCGGGTCCAAGGGTGTTGGCAGAGGAAAACTGCCAGATAGACCCCGCATGGCACCAAAACTTGACAAAATGAGCTGAGGGGAAGTACGGTCAACTTATGATGAAACTTTGGAGGCATGCTGACCATCCGGGGCACAAAATGGGGCACAAAAAATGAGGCGGCAACAAAAATGAGCTAGCAAGGTGAAAAAAAAGAGGGGCCTTGTTTCCGAATGGGACGTGTGTGCTGAGGGCACAACATAACCTTTAGTTTCTTTTTGGATGAACTAGGAATTTGGGCAATTAGGTTCTCATCTAGTATTCTCTTTGAACAAGAGGGTTGGCTCTTTAGTGGACTCATGATTAAAATTCAAATTTGAAACTAGGGTTCTCTATGGATTTGTTCTAGGTTTCTTAAATGCTTTCAAATAGTAACTAGGGAAAATATATAATAATTAAGGATAAAATAATGCATGCCTTAACCTAATTTCAACCTCAAAACTTAGCTTATCACAATTGCAACCCCTAGAACAATAAAATAAGTGAATTTTTTGGTCTTAGATGTACTTACTTCTTGCACTTCTTAAAACCCTAACTATTGTTGAATTCTCTTAAGCTCTATAAATTCTTCTCTTTTGGATGCATAGAATGTTAGGTGAACTATTTTTCTAATTTGATTGCACAATTTATAAGAGGAAATTCTTTATGGATATGATAGAAATCCATATTTTCTACCATTACTCCCAGCTTCCATGAGCCTTAACACAGATAAGCCTGCTTTATGAGTTTGAATATGAGTTGTTGAGAATCAAATAGAAGTATAAGATCTCACAATTCCTAGCCATTTGATTGGCTTGAAATTTTTTGACACAAGTTGAAAAGATCTCCAACAAATAGAATTGATTCATGTGGGACCATTTTTATACATCATTATGAGACACCTTGTTGAAGACATGACAAGAGTAATTGACACCATTACTCACCATGTGGCACCTTTTCATAGCATTGTAGTATGCAGATTAGTCCACTACAAAGGGCTCTATGGAATCACATAATACCTTAATATTGTGCCACATGTCACCCAATTTATGCATTAAAATTCTTGTTCTTCATGAAAAACTTTCCAAAACAATGAGATCTGGGTAGGTGTCTACTTTATTGGCTCCAAAACTAGGCACATGTCCTTTTTTCATAATTTTGCAACATGCATGTGGGTCTTCCTTGAGGTATCCTATGGAATGGAAAAATACACTAAAATCACACCATGTGTCAACCTCCTAATACATATGATAGAACCTTTGTATGGGTTGTAGTATATAAATTAATTGTGTCACCAACCAAGCTATGACCAAGCTATAGTGAAGAACCATCAAGCTAACCAAAGATCTTCTAGAGCCATCTCCAACTGACCATGTGTTGAATATTGTCCTCTACCCCCATCCAGAACCTTCACGATCTATACTATTTCATATGTTTACAATAAATTTTAGAGCTAACATGCTTGCTAAAATATGAATGTACTTCAATGCAAACTTGGCTATAAATGGAACCCTGAGGCCTATGTTTAGGAGAGCTCAAGATTTGTTGAGTTCTATTGTCTCATTATCTCTATCTATCTGTGTTTCCTCTATCTCATATTATCCTTTATTTCATATTTTTCATGGTATATGTAGGCATCTTCAAATTTTTAAATTTCAAGTGCCCATATTGAAAATTTAGCCTTTACACACCCAAAAGTGCACCTACAAAATTTGTCTTAGTGACCTACTTTGGAGGGTCACAATTCAAAGCCAGTTGATTTTCTTGCCAAGCTCCTTGGTGGACCCATTTACTTGACATATGTGAACATGCATGTCATTTTTTTAGCTTCCCTTAATGAGTTTTGAATTTTTTTTGAAAAGTGAAGTTGGAGGGTTCTGAAAATTTTTGCTATGTGCATATCGTCAATCTTGTGAAGTGGCCTCCTATTTGAGTTGATATCTTGCAACTGGATGATTTTCATAACAAATGGATTGTTTCTCTCCATTCTCCATACATTCACGTACTCCCCTGTCTGATTTTTGAGTCTCATGATCATATTTGATATTTTTACTAGGTCAAAAGAAAATGTAGTTTGTTCACTTTTACACCTGCATTTTTAGAATGCTTCAAAGTGGTCATTTTTTACCCTCAATATCTTTTAAAAAATAATGACTAAAGCAAATCCATTTTGCACACATACTCAGTGTACCTAAATGAGCTTGATTTTCTAGTGGCAGCTCCCCAGAAGTTGTTTTTGATATTTTTTCAAAGTGGTGACTTTGAGATCCTTGATTGGTGTTAAACATGTGCAGTTGCATAAATGCTTGAGTGAACAACTTTGTTGACTAATATCTTTCTCCTTAGGATCCATTTTTCCAATCCGTTTGTTGCACTACATTCTTGGGTCAAGTGTCTGCATTCATTCTCAGTTTCAGGCTCCTAGGATAAGTTATGATGGGTTATTTAATCATTTTCTAATCACGACAAGGCCAACACATTTCCTTTTTTGGTCTGAAAAGTCTCCAGCTCCATTTTCGTAAAAAAAAAGGTCATTGAATGCATTATTTTAATGCATTTCAGGTGTGGCGAATAAGTCCCGCGGGCCAAATTACAAAGGAGGTGCTTGATTCTTGATGGATGGGAAAAGTTTGAGGAAACGGGTTTTCTCTAAATAATTGATTATGGTCGCATGCAAAAAATCTCGGCTCCAGGGGTCACCATTTGTGCATAGTGAAATTTCTTCATTTGGGCAGCAAGCGTAATTAAAATTTGCATTTTTTCTAAAGTTACAAATACTTATGTTTAAAATATTTTTTAATGTTTTAAACATTATGTAAATATGAAAAATTCATTTAGGGTAATTATAAAATACATTTCAAATGTTTTGGAGGACAAGCAAGTTTAATTCTTGGTTCTAATTGGTCCAAAGGTGATGACTTTCATAGTTGCACGATAATTTCATCACCCATTGCCAATTTTAAGTAAAAATGGAGCAACAAATCAGAGATGCAATGTTTTCCAGTGATGAGTCTTCATTTGGGTGGAATAAATTAAGGCTTTGAAGAAAAATACAAGTTTTAATCATTTTTCAAAGTTCTCCGCTAGGCATGCTCTTTTGAGTCCAGAGTAAAGAAAAAAATTAGTGATGAGCGATGGTTGTTGTTTCCATCGTGCATCACTGATTGGTGTTACCATTTCTAAAATGTATCAGCGATGGAGTGATGTTTCATCACCCATTGTTGATTTCATTTGATCTTCTCTTCTCACATCAGAGATATGTGATGGTCTCGAGATAAGTTCAAAGTTTGTGCATGGCAACAGTGGGCTCGTGAACTATGGAAATATTTAATAAAATATTTAAATGATGAGAAATGAATTATACTGAGTGAAATATAAATTGCACATTTAAATGTTTGAAAAGCAAGTTTAGTTCTTGCTTTCTATTGGTTGAAGTCATGGCAGCACGACAGCACAGCTTCACGAAAAAAATCCATCACCATTTTTTTTCTCATTATCATTCTCCTCTTTGCATTTGTGATGATCAATGGTGGTTTGTCTCCATCGCCCATCACAGATTGAGGAGTCATCTTCCTCATCATATTGGCGATGAGCTCCCATCACCAATAACTTTCTCCATTTTCTACAGGATGAGCGATGTGCGATGGTCTCCCAAGAGTTGTTCATGCAAAGCAATAGAAGGGGAAAATTTAATGTTGCAAAAAATAATTTTTACAAGAAACTACTGCTAAATATTTTTTTTGAATCTTAGCATTAAAAAAATGGCATGAGATGAGCAAAACCCAAGATGCAAAACTAAAATTCAATCATAATTTACATAATCACGTTCTTTTGGCTTCCTGTTGAATTTTAAACATATGTAAAGAATACAAAGTGCTCTTTTATGCTCTAGAAAGTTACCTGAACTATTTCTATTTCTTAAGAAGCAATTTGGTGAACTTTTATACATTTTCTAGCTGCTAGTAAGGTAAAAAATGCTTGAAACTATATTTTCATGACCCAAAATTTAAATTTAGCATATGGGTGAAATTTTTACCTACAATGAAGGTTAAAATGTAACTTTTAAAGAAATTTTTAACAACTGGGTAAATGGGTTTTCACTCAAAAGTTAATACTTTTCACTTCTAAGTGAGAATAAAGCTAGTAAGTGAGTCTTTACATACAGGTAATTTTGTGCACGGGATTTTCAAGTGAAGACAAGTTGAAATCAGTCATTGTGGGGAATATTTTTCTGCTACAGGGTAGTGGAGTGAGGAGCAAGAAAATAGAGAGTAGGGTGAAGTCTTTTGCAAGTAAATGCATTTTCAACATGGGTAAAAGATTGAATGGAGAGAATGATGAGTTTCTCTGATAAGGGAATATTTTAAGTTGCAGGGCAAGGGCAAGATGCATGAATCAAAGATTAGATTGGAACTTCTTTAGCAAGCAAAGGAAGTTACTAGTCTATGGACCTGAATGTGCCAGATATCACTGGGAGATCTCCACTTAGGGTTTCTTTCTCCTTAAGTGTTGATTTTTGCTCCATTTTTGAAGGGAGCCTATTTTTTAATTTGACACAGAGAACACTGTAATGTGAATATAGAGCATTTTATTGTTATGTTTTTGGGTCTGAGTCTGTCAATATTTATGTAATTTTGATTGCAATACTAGAAAAATAGTGTTGAATGTTTCAATTTTAAGACTATTTTACTCTCCTATGTACTGGTTTTACAAATTATGAATGATACAATCAAGGTTATCTTATTTGTCTCTATCAATTTCAAATAGATGTGCAGCTCTATTCTTGTTTATTAATTTAAATAATTAATGTAGGTGAACTTGAATATGGCTATAAGTTTGTATTGAATTGAGTGTTAGGGTGCTAGTAAGAAGTAAAGGTTAAGACACAATGTTGAAATGTTGTAATGCAACATTTCAAAGATTCATATACTGTCAGGTGAAAATTGTTATCAGATTATGTATGCGTTTGAGTTGAATTTGTTCCAAGGATGAGGCACTGATCTATGTGTGCTATTCATGTTACATTTGTTGGCTAATATAACAACTAATCATCTTTTAAAAGTCAAATATCAATCTCAGTTTGTTTGTGTGAGGAGTTTAATGAGTTACATATCTCATTTTTAAATTAGGCATTACTGTAGAGGTCAACCAAGCCTTTATAGTATTGTGTCTATTAAGCATCTAAAGGAGAAACATCTATTTATAGTGTATTTGGTACCTTAGCATGCAAGTATCTGAAAGCACACTATTAGGATTACCCTCTTAGGTTTAATAGACCCTAAAGTGTAGGGGAGAAAGGGGTATTTTATTCACTCTCCTGTTTGTTGGTCATATCAACCTATTGGGTCTGAATATGAGAGAGTGGCTACTCTTTAGGACTCATTGTATATGTTGATTTGGGAACCAATATATTGGTGACTATGCTGGGGAGAACTTTGAATCTCTAGTTGCAGACTGTCTTATCACAGAGTCATTATTTGTTGATTTGTAGTTTTGGGTTAGAATGATCCAAGGACATGTATACTTGAAGGAGATTGTTGCAATGTTTTTGATGTATTCTTGAAGTTTGGTGCTCTACTGGTGGAGAGATCTCAGAAATATGTAGATCTTGCAAAAAGATTTATGCTCCTTGAAGATATTTTCCTCTTTCAAAGATGTGGTGGCTCTACATAAGTTTCTACATCATCAAAAGAGTTGGTTGCAATAGTTCTTAGGTATTTTTCAATTTAAATATCTCTGTATAAAGGTTTTGAACAAAAAATTCTTGTTAAACTTGTCCCTTATTTAGTATTTCAAGATACTAGTAGAAAGGGAAATGAGAAAGTAGGATATTCTGAAAAGGATATTGAGATTAGTTGTAGAGGGAACATAAATTTTATTTCCAAAAATGTATTGATGTCCTAGTTCTCCCTCTATAAGTTGTACTATGATGCCTAGAACAAAGCCATGTCCTCAAAGAAAAGTGTTCACTAATGAGAGATACGACCCTCTGGATTTCAGTAAAATCCAAGGTTACCCACATTCTATCCCAAGAAGAATTAATGAATATTTTCCTAAGTTTAGAGGAGGTTTTGAAGAATTAGCATCACAACATGTACAATGTTTTCTTGATGTAATGGAATATTGTCAAATAGTAGAGGAAGATGCTATCATGGAGCTTTTTGTAAGAACTTTAGAAAATGATGTTGAATATCGGCTTTCTAGTTTACAAATGCATTCCATAGATTCATGGCATGAGCTTAGAATGCATTTCATTGGTTATTTTGAAGAAGAGTTGATTGACAATGACTGCTTGACCGATGAAAGAAATCTACATACCCAAGATGAATATGAAGATAAATCTGAAAATAAGGTTGAACCTATGTCACTTATTGATGCATTATATGATGTAAAAAAATTTGAGGGTGAATCCTCCTATGATTTTCATGATAGATTCATGAAGATTCTATTTGCTATACCAACATTAAGTAGACCTGATGAATCAGTGTGTATTGATGTTTTTTGTGAAAGACTTGAGCTAGGTCTAAGCACTATGCCAACTCATTTGAAGCCTCATAATTTTAAATGCATATATCAATGGCTTTTAGTAATTAAGGAAATGATAGATAAATATGGAAGTAATCTCCTAACTAAATTATGTGATGGTACTTTTGCAAGACTCAATCCAATAGATGTAGATGGTATAGTAGAAGACAAGAATGATGCGTCGTTTGGTGATGAGGAAGTTGTTTTTGAATAACCTGCAGAAGAAATAAACCCAGATGAAGATTGTAGCCATAATGGTCATGAAGAGATAGATGAAACATCAGAAGTTTCTTCTATTTTCTTTGAAAATACAGAAATAGAGAGCCAATTTTTTGTATCAAAAGAGGGTTGCAATGATGCAGATGATAATGAAAGTATTTTTTCTTCTATGGATTTTGAATATACACTTGAAGAGTATGTTGATTCAGAAGTTTTATATCTTAATGATGAGAACTTTTTTGAAACCTCACAAGAACATGATGATGAATATGAGTTGAACAAATTTTTTGAAGAAATGTGTGATCAGCAATGCTATGATGCAAATGGCATGGTATGCAATGGAATTCAGCCGGAGAAATCAACCACAATTAGTTCCAATGAAGAAACCATTGATGATTTTCAGTTTGATAGTGAAGAAGGTGGCCTTGTTGATTGTAGCAGGAGTATCAACAAAGAAGGAGATATGTATGCAAGTGATTCATTGGATGAATTAGTTCAAGTAGTTGGTTGTGAGGAGCATGCATATATTGATAATGATAAACAAGGAGCTCCTCTTTTGTTTGATACTTTACCTTCTTCTATTCATGTTGTTCCTTTGAAGTTATCCCTAAATGTTTGCATGAGATCAACATTGAAGAAATTGTACTTGATAATGGAAATGTAGAGATAAATGTTAGTACAACTAATGATGCTCTTTATGATGAGTTTGCACTTGAAGAATGTGATTGTGTCAATCACATGGATGCATATGAGGATCTCTTTTCTAGATCAAAAACTCGTAGTTTTCCTCATGAGTAGTATGCTTTAGATTGTCATGTTCATGTGGCAAGAGGTAATGTTGAATATGATGGGTATGTGCAGGATCATGATGGGCCAAAAAGTGACAATATGTAAGTGATATGATGTCCCATGTCGCTGATGACTTTGTTTTTACCCAAAATTACTAAAATGAAAATGGTTTTTAAAAGAGATTCTCAGCTTTCCACCAATGTAAATTATGCTTTATGTTGAATTTAATAAATAATTATTATTCATTTTCTATTTGAATTATGACTAAAGTCCTTATTGATAGCTTGATTGAAAAAAATCTATAACTTTCAAATGGTATCACATTTTTTGAATCCAAAATATGTGTCACATTCTATGCTTTGCATACTATACCTAGGATTAAAAATAAAAAAGAATTTCATGAGGTTTTGACCAAGTTAAGGTTGTCAAACATACAAGTTTTAATATTTTTTAAAAGTTGTAATAAAAAATTCATAATTAATTATTTACGTGGAAAAAAATTACAAAAAAATATGCATCACATCGGGACATGAGTCCTCTACTTATATATAAAATCTTATAAAAAAATATTATCATTTTATTGTGGTTAGGGTGGTCAGACGACACCTACTTATTTTTTCCTTGAAATTTAAGTACTACTACATTGAAATTTCAAATTTTCACCTAATAGATTTCTTTTTTTTAAAAAAAACCTTGTAGTTTAGAAACTACATTCAATTTGCTACAAATTATATTCTTAAATATTTTTGAAATAATATAGATAACTTATCCAAATTTTTACGTCAAGTTGCCTAACTCTAACTTTTCTAAACTTTTTGCCACTTAAGGGCCTAATTTTTCCATGATGATCCTACACATACCCTGATACTCTTTGCAATAGTGAATTTGTTTTGAACACTCACTATGATGAATTTGTTGCCAATGAGGATTCTGAGTCATATGAACCTAAACTTGAGGCTTCTTTTGTGATAATATAACGAGTGTTGACAGTCTTGTCTATGAGCTTGAAGTAGGAAAAATTGTTTGGGATGTTGACATTTCTTCAAAATGCTATAATTTGAATGTGGATAGCGGATTTGTGGGTGTTAATAAGTCTTGTTTTCACAACATTGAGGCATGTAATAATGTGACTAAACTGTGTTATTGGGATGATGACAAACTTGCATTCGTTGCAATCCAGCTGAAAGAGTTACAAATGTGTGAGCACTCTTTGCTTGACACATAGGAGGATTGCACACTATTTATGAAGGATGGTATCTTTTTTGACCCTAACCATTATGAGGAAGATATTAAATGTGACAAGGCAATTTTTTTAGATGGTCTTGATCACTATCCTCACATTTTGTCACTTGCCATAGAATTAGAAAATGGAATGAGTGGCAGTGATGTAGCCTATGTCATTTGGTTGCCATGCGACAGTAAAGCTAAATTCAAATGTAGCCTAACATTTGACTTTGCAAGAATGAAGTTACTCATGTTGCTATGGTGTGGAAAAGGCAATTATGGATTAAAAGAGATTATCTCTTTTAACATATTGGTGTTTGACAGAGGTAAGAATTGACTGCCCTTTTTTTCATTTGGTGGCCTGGGACCGTCAAGTGAATTTAGAAATTTTAATAGACTTTGTCACCCAATGTTTCTAGCACCTGGTCTGCTCTCCCAGATATCTAAATTCTTGCTATGTCCATAGGGGGCATACATCCCCAAAAGGAGCCATTGTTGGCATCTTCAAATTTTCAAATTTGAAGTGCCCATATTGAAAATTTAGCCTTTACACACTCAAAAGTGCACCTGCAAAATTTGTCTGAGTGACCTACTTTGGAGGGTCACAATTCAAATCTAGTTTATTTTCTTGCCAAGCCCCTTGATGGGCCCATTTACTTGAAATATGTGAACATACATGTCAATTTTCAGCTTCCCAAAATGATTTTTGACAATGTTTTGAAAAGTGAAGCTGGACGGGTCTAAAACTTTTTGTTGTTTGCATATTGTGAATCCTGTGAAGTGGCCTCCTATTTGAGTTGATATCTTGCAAGTGGATGATTGTCATAAAAAATGGATAGTTTCTCTCCATTCTCCTTACATTCATGTACTTCCTTGTTTGATTTTAGAGTCTCATGATCAAATTTAATATTTTTACTAGGTCAAAAGCAAATACAAATTGTTCACTTTTGCACCTACATTTTCAGAATGCTTCAAAGTAGTCATCTTTGACCCTTAATATCTTTTGATGAATAATGACAAAAAAAATCCCTTTTGCACACATACTCAGTGTACCTAGATGAGCTTATGTTTCCAGTGGCAGCCCCCCATAAGTTGTTTTGATATTTTTTCAAAGTGGTGACTTTGAGAGCCTTGATTGGTGTTAAACATGTGTAGTTGCATAAATGCCTGAGTGTGACTTTTTTGATTAATATCTTTCACCTTAGGATCCATTTTTCCAATCTATTTATTGCACTGTGTTCTTGGGTCAAGTGTTTACATGCATACATAGTTTCATGCTCCCAGGATAAGTTCTAATGGGTTATTTAATCATTTTCTAATCGCGACAAGTCCAAAAATGGTGTTCTAGAAAGTGTCAAATTTTGCAATTCTAAGCACAACCCTTTTCCTTTTTTGGTCTAAAATATCTTTAGCTCCATTTTTGTAAAAAACGGAGGTCATTTGATGCATTATTTTAATGCATTTTGGGTGTGGTGAACACGTCCTAGGGACCAGTTTACAAAGGAGGTACCTGATTCTTGATGGCTGGATGAAGTTTGAGGAAACATGTTTTCTATAAATAATTGATTATGGCTGCATGCAAAAAAATCAACTTTATGGGTCACCATTTCTGTGCAGTGAAATTTTTCCATTTGGGCAGTAGGCGTAATTAAAATTTTCATTTTTTCTAAAGTTACAAATACTTATATTTAAAATATTTTTGAATATTTTAAACATTATGTAAATATGAAAAATGCATTTAGGGAAATTATAAAATACATTTCAAATGTTCTAGAGGACAAGCAAGTTTAATTCTTAGTTCTTGGTCCAAAGGCGACTTTCACAGTTGCATGACAATTTCATCGCCCATCGCCAATTTGAAGTAAAAATGGAACAAAAAATTAGAGATGCAATGTTTTCTAGCAATGAGTCTTCATTTGGGTGGATTAAATTAAGGCTTTCAAGCAAAATACAAGTTTTAATATTTTTTCAAAGTTCTCTGCAAGGCATGGAAAAGAATTAGTGATGAGCAATGGTTGTTGTGTCCATCGCGCATCACTGATTGGTGTCACCATTTCCAAAATGTATCAGCGATGGAGTGATTTTTCATCGCCCATCGCTGATTTCATTTTATCTTCTCTTCTCACATTAGAGATGTGCAATGGTCTCGGGATAAGTTCAAAGTTTGTGCATGGCAAAAATGGGCCCGTGAACTATGGAAATATTTAATAAAGGATTTAAATGATGAGAAATGAAGTATACTAAGTGAAATATAAAGTGTACATTCAAATTTTTGAAAAGGAAGTTTAATTCTTTCTTTCTATTGGTTGAAGTCACGACAACACAACATCACAACTTCACGACAAAACTCCATTGCCTGTCACTATTCTCATTATCATTCTCCTCCCATTCACGATGAGCAATGGTGGTTCCTCTCCATCGCCCATCGCAGATTGAGGAGTCATCTTCCTCATCATATTGGTGATGAGCACCCATCGCCAATAACTTTCTCTATTTTCTCACAGGATGAGCGATGTGTGATGGTCTCCGAGGAGTTGTTCGTGCAAAGCAATAGAAGGGGCAAATTTAATGTTGCAAAAATTATTTTTTACAAGAAACTACTACTAAATGTTTTGTTTGAATCTTGGCATTAAAACAATGGCGTGAGATGAGAAAAAGCCAGGATGCAAAACTGAAATTCAACCAAAAAACATAATCACGTTTTTTGGCTTCCGGCTAATTTTTAAACATATTTATAGGCTACAAAGTGTTTGTTTATGCTCCAAAAAGTTATCTGAACTATTGCTATTGCCTGGGAAGCAATTTGGGCGAACTTTTATACATTTTCTAGCTATTAGTAAGGTAAAAATATGCCTGAAAACTATTTTTTCATGACCCAAAAATTAAATTCAGCATATGGGTGAAATTTTTATCTATAGTGAAAGTTAAAATGTAACTTTCAAAGGCATTTTTAACAACTTGGTAAATGGGTTTTGACTCAAAAATTAATACTTTTCACTTCTAAGTGAAAATAAAGCTAGTGAGTCTTTACATACAGGTAATTTTGTGCACGAGATTTTCAAGTGAAGACAAGTTGAAAACAATCATCATGGGGAATATTTTTCTATTGTAGGGTAGTGGAGTGAGGAGCAAGAAAAGAGAGAGTAGGGTGAAGTCTTTTGCAAGTAAAGGCATTTTCAATGTGGGTAAAAGACTGAATGGAGAGAATGATGATTTTTTCTGATAAGGGAATATTTTAAGTTGTAGGGCAAGGGAAAGATGCGTGAATAAAAGAGTAGATTGGAACTTCTTCAACAAGTAAAGGAAGTTACTAATCTATGGACTTGAATGTGCTAGATGTTATTGGGATATCTCCACTTAGGGTTTCTTTCTCCTTAAGTGTTGATTTTTGTTCCTTTTTTGAAGGGAGGCTATTTTTCAATTTGACACAAAGAACACTGTAGTGTGAATACAAAGCATTTTAGTGTTAAGTTTTTCGGTCTAAGTTTGTCAATATTTATGTAATTTTGATTACAATACTGGAAAAATAGTGCTGAATATTTCAAGTTTAAGACTATTTTACTCTTCTATGTACTATTTTTATAGATTATGAATGATACAATCAAGGTTGTCTTATTTGTCTCTATCAATTTCATATAGATGTGTGGCTCTATTCTTGTTTATTAATTCAAAGAATTAATGTAGGTGCTTGAATATGGCTATAAGTTTGTAATGAATTGAGTGTTAGGATGCTAGTAAGAAGTAAAGGTTAAGACACAATGTTGAAATGTTGTAATGCAACATTTTAGAGCTTCATATATTATCAGGTGAAAATTGTTATTAGATTGTGTATGTTTTTGAGTTGATTTCATTCCAAGGATGAGGCACTAATCTAAGTGTGCTATTCATGTTACATTTGCTGGTTAATACAACAACTAATCATCTTTTAAATGAAATATCAAACTCATTTTGTTTATGTGAGGCGTTTAATGAGTTACATCTCTCATGTTTAAATTAGACATTACTATAGAGGTTAGCCAAGCCTTTATAGTATTGTGTATATTAAGCATCTAAAGGAGAAACATTTGTTTATAGTGTACTTTGTACTTTAGCACACAAGTATCTGAGAAAGCACACTGTTGGGATCACCCTCAAAAGTTTAACAGAGCTTGAAGTGTAGGGGAGAAAGGGGTATTTTATTCACTCTCCCATTCGTTGGCCATATCAACCCGTTGGGTCCAGGAATATCATAGAGTGGCTACTCTTTAGGACTCATCGCATATGTTGATTTGGGAACCAACAATATCAAAGTAGAGAGATTCAGGAGCTGTCACAAGTGAGTTGCATGGGAGAAAATCGGTTATCTTCTTCATGGGGAGTCGATGATAGAAGAATTTGTATTTGTGTTGAAAGGAATTCACAACTAAGTAAAAGAGATTTACCACTTCTTGAAGGAGGTGAGATTAGACAAGGTACAAAAGTCTGAAAAATATCATGAGCTAGAAGTTGATCGCAGTCTTTCTTTCCCCATCTAATGTTAAGAAGTCACAAATTGTTGAAAATTCAACAACAACTGTAAGTTATGTAGATATCATTTATTGGTGTCGATGAAGGGTTTCTATTGCTGAAATGTTTCTTGCAGATTTATGTTCATTGCAAACAACAAAGAATAGAAGTTGTTTGAAAGTATAGATTGCAATATTTGGATGAGCTCTGAGCTGCAATAGTCAAAGAGAAAGGTAGTTTTAATATTTTTTGAAAGGTAAATCAATATATATATATATATAAAATGCGGGCTATAGCAATATTTAATCCATCTTTGGTTGTGATTAAAGGTTTAAGTTGGACTATTTGTAATTGATTGAAGAAAGAAAAGAAGTTGTTAATCTCTATGGCTAAAGATTGTTGGCATGTAGAAACTACAAACCATCTAGAAGGAAGCTACAAGGGTAGTGAAGGTATGTGTTGTGATATCTAATTGTTTGGAAACAAAGAACCACTGTTAAGAAAGAAAATCTGTAGAGACATATGATGAAGAAATTTCTGACAAATTTGTGGAACCACATGTAATAAGCTGCCAAAGGAGTCGATGTTATGTTTGAGATGTTTTTTTTTTTGAACTGCTGATGTGCTTGAGTTAGATGTCATCAAGTCATTGAAAAATACATTGCAACAAAGGGAAATTATTAGAAGTAAAAGTAATTGTTATTTTTTGTTTTTAAATTGTAACCCAAGGAAGGAGATTACAAGTTGTGAAGAAAGATCGTTGTCATTGCAAAAAAGCAGAAATTGAAGAAAAGAGTAAGCACACAAAGTTGCTGAAGAAAGAAATTGGTGTAATCAAGGTGAAATTTTATAAGGTGAATTCTAATAATTTGTTTCAATTGGTAAAGTTAGTAAAAAGGTAGAGAAAGAGATGTTTTGGAGGAGGAATTGTTAGATGTTAAGAAACAAAATTCTTAATTGTTAAAAGATTTAAACACGAGTTCAATTGAAAATAGTGGAAAAGTAATAAAAAATTATGATCTTGATATTGAATTAGATAAAGTTAAAAGATAGAATGAAGAGCTAGAAGAAAAGCTAAAGTTGTTTGATGAGATTAAGAAAAGGAATACATAATTAGAACAAAGAGTAAAATTGGTTAATGACTTAGAACACTAACTAAAGATATTGGAAGAAGCAAATAATTTGCAAATGAAGGAAATCACAAAATTAGAAGAAGAGAATGGTTTATACAAGAAGGAAATGTCAAAATTAAATAAAGAAAATGAAATTTTGAAGGAAAATAAATTGGTATGTGATGTTTCTTGTAGTACAAATGATTTGAGTTCATCATTTGACAGGTGTGTTTTTTCTGAAGTTGTTTGTGATGGAGATAAACACATTAATGAGATTGACAATCTTGTTAGTTGTGATGATAATGCATTTGATTCTATAAATGTAGCTAGTGAAAATAATGTTGGTTTAAATATCATGAAAAGAATGGGTTATAGAGGTAAAGGATTAGGAAAACATGAACAAGGAATGAGAAATCCAATTGAGCCAACAATGAGGCCAAAGTATGAAGGTCTCGGGTATGTCACAAGTAAGGGGAATGATGCTACAAGTTCAAGTAAACTCCTTCAAGAAATGAAGAGTGTTGAGTGTACACATCACCATGGGAAAGGTTATACCAAGGATAAGTGTTAGGATATTCACTCTTGTAGTATTTGTTGCTTGAAAAACCATTCTGAAAAATTGAGTTGGAATACAAATTGGAAAAATTAATATATGAAAGAATGCATGAAAATGAGTTGTGGTTGGAGTTTTGGATCAAATTGGAAAAAGTTGATAGGTATGTTCAAAAGGTTGTTCAAGTGCAAGTGTTCATATGTCAAAGATGATAGAAATCAAGAAAGTTTTGAAGGTTCGAGACATCAAATCTTGAAGATAGTTTGAAGCTATTATGCAAGAAAAAGGATTTGAGTAAGTCAACAGACTTGGAAAAAAAAAGTTTATAGAAAGGGTACATTTAAGTTTCAAGTGATTTCAAAATCAGCTAAAGGTGAAGACCTGCATGAAGACACCAAGATCAATGGTTAAGAATATGGTGGAATTAGATTCTTGTAGCAAAGTGCAGTAGCATGACAAAGACTACTTTTCGGAAATGAAGAAATTGAATTTTGAGGTTGCAGATCAGAAGATTAGTGAGCAAGCAAGGAATTTGCAAAAGAATTTGAATGTTTGATAGCCAGCATCAAAAAAGTGATTGTAAATGGGTACCTAACAAGGCTATAGGCTGAAACCCATCTTTTTAGATCACGGAGGGATATTTAAAGTAATTAGAATAATTAATTTATGGGGCTGTTAGAATATAAATTAATTGTGTCACCAACTAAGCTATGACCAAGCTACAATGAAGAACCATCCATCCAACCAAATATCTTCTAGAGCCATCTCCAAATGACCATGTTTTGAATACTACCATCTACCCCCATCTAGAACCTTCACAATCTATACTATTTCATCTGCTCACAATAAATTTTAGAGCTAGCATGCTTTCTATGGTATGAATGTAATTTAATGCAAATTTGGCTCTAAATTGAACCCCAAGGCCTATGTTTAGGAGCGCTTAGGATTTTTTGAGTTATCTTGTCTCATTATATCTGTTTGTATGTGTTTCCTCTATCTCATCTTATCCTCTATTTCATATTTTTTCAATGGGGCACCTTTAAATTGTCCCACTTGTCTATCTTTTGCAATTTCATTAGGTTCTTGTGGGACCATCTCGAGTGACTCCACAAAATAAAATAATATGCTCAAAAAATGCCATGTGGCATTCATATGACATTCATAGGGGCAATGTGGAAAATGGGTGATGCTCAATATGCCACATGTCATCATTTCTATAGTTTTGAAGCCAACCTTAACCTTAAGTAGTAAACCCTCTGCAAAATTAAAAAAATCCAATAGAAAAGTGACACTTGTCAACATTTTATTAGTTTTACTAAGAATTTATCTAATAAAATATTAATACGAGAAGAGTGGTGAGGTCCATATAATAGCCATGAGCAACCTATGAGTCTTTTAAGCACATACTTCTTAAAAACACCTCTCATCTACTAGGAAATGAAAGGGCGAATGAGTTAGATGTATATGTAGACATAAAACTTGGTCCTTTCACAAATTATTTTAGCTTGTGGGATTAATTAGTAACCTTAAGTAGGAGGAGATGGTATATATATGAATGTGAGACACAAGGTTGTAACTTAAGTTACCAACAACAAGCGATAAGAAATCAAAGTGCAATTATAACAAAAGTGCACACATACCTAGATTTAGGACTTTAGGGTTTTGGACCAAATATAATTCTTGCAACAGTATTTATATAAAACCCTAAGGGAGAAACACCCATTTTTTGAAGCTTAGGACAAGGACAACAAGTCAACATACAATTGTAATAGTAACAATGTTGATGAAGAACATGCATTTGAAAAATAATTGAGACAACACATCATCATCAAATGAAGTTCATGGAGGTGCTTGTCATGATTGCAACTAATTAAAATTAAGTATGATAAAATTATTCAACTCTATCGTAAATTTTGTATCACAGGTTTTAATCCACAACTTCATATGGAAAATTCTCTTTTCCTTATTAGTTTGTGACTAGTAAGCCTCAAGATAGAAAGATGGCTTAGCCACTTAACATATAGTGGGATTCATACTCTAATATTAATCAACAACCATGTGTTATACTTGGGCTTATCAATTTTAATTTGTGACAAAAGTTAGTAGAGGTCTAAAATTTGTGAAGGATCAAGAAGACGAGCTTTTACAATGTAATGTATTTAAATATAATATGTGTCCAATATAAAAAGTCATAATCTTGTTTTCATGTTTTTTATATGATGGGAAATATTCAAGGTTTTCAGTGTAAACTCATAATCTTATTTTAATGTTTTTATTATAAAATCCACCTGACTAGTCAATTAAAAGACTATGACCACAATAAACTTGTCACTACCATCTAAATATTCAAGATAATAAACTATTTTTAATTTTTGGTTTAACTATCATAGAAAGTAGACTTTACCTAAAGTGTTACCTAAGTTTACTTTAATAAGAAGTAAATTTGTTTTAAAAATATATTATTATATTAAAAAAATTTAAATGAAAACAATAATAAGTGAAATATTAAAATGTAAATTTTTTTCATTAAATTTTTAATTGAATTAAAAAAAAAAATCTTGATCATTATTTTTTAATTTGATGATAATAGATTTAATATTATGAATGATTTTAATACATGTGACAATTCATAAATATTAATTTACAAGTGTATATCATTATTGATTTTGCAATCATATATATATATATATAATATTTGTGAGTATATATTTATACATATATATATATATATATATATATATATATATATATATATATATATATATATATATATATAATATTTGTGAGTATATATTTATAATATAGATTATAGATTTAATTCTACATATCATAATTTCAAGTATATTTGTGTGTTATAGATTTTTGAGGTTGTGCTTTTTTACCATCCATTTTATTTTTTGAATATTGTATTATTATATTTTTAATTAACAAATATAGCCTTATTCATAAAAATAAATGAATAAATTAGATGAAGGTAAGTAAGAAAAATCCTAATGATAATAAATCTTGGGTCATTTGATAGGCAAGGGAGACTATGGATATACATCAAGTATTAGGTTTAGGCATGAAATATTCATTGAAGGACACTGAGTTAAGATTTTGAATACTATATATTGTTCCACATTTAGGGAAATAATATGATGGAAATTAGGGAGTGATGAGATTTTAATTAGTAGAAGCTTTGAGTCTAAAAGGATGGTATAAAGATAAAACTATGTTTAGGAATGGGCTAGAAGGGTAAGATGACACCATCTATGCTATATTATACATGAGAGCATGAACATGAGTAATTCTTGTGAACCAGAAAGTAACCCAAACTATTAAAAATTTGATACATGATAAATTAGAATCTAGGATAGATGAGATTTAGCCATGAGAGCTACAAACGTTTAGGATCTTGAACATTATATTCGGTCATCTATCCTCTGTTGTACTTGGGCTTATTAAATTTGATGTGTTTGGTCATCTATCCTCTGTTGTACTTGGGCTTATTAAATTTGATGTGTCTGGTCATCTATCCTCTGTTGTACTTGGGCTTGTTAAATATATTGTTGACTTATTAAATTTACAACGTATACATTTCTTATCCTCTTCCTCTTCAAGGATCCACATGAAAATCTATGTGACCAATGAACTGCTTTCAGTTTCTATCTTATCTTTTGGATGATGAGCCAATTATAAGACCATGATCACAATCTAAAAAAAATAGACTATGTGAAACTTTATAAAATAATTAAAATGTTTTTATTTTTCGTTATGACTGCCTTAAAATTGAAAATCAAAATTTTAAATAAAACTTACTAAAAAGTGTTAAAATAATTAGTTAAAATTTGAGATCATTTCAAAATAAAGTAAATTTGCTTAATTCCTTTCAGTCGGAGAAAATGATTTTATTATTATAAATAATTTTTAATATATGTTAGGTTCAAGTAATTTATTTTTTGGAAATCATATTGATTTTAGATTTTAGTTTCATTTTATATATATGTATATATATATATATATATGCATGTAAATAAGTATGTTCCATTTAAATATTCGAAAATTCATTTCACATAAGTCTAGTGTTCTTTACTAGTATTCAACATAAACATATTCAAAATCCCTCCTACTTGGAAAATATGAGGCCTTCTATAGACTATGGCATACATGAGGCTTCCTACATCATTAGCATATGAAAATTTATGTCTCTTCAATATCATTGTCTATTTTATTATATTTTTGTAGGAATTTAACCTAGTACCAAGAAGAAAAGGAATACTAAATGGTTTTTAATTCTATATGGCAAAAGAATACAAAATAGTGTCAACATATTCCATTTGATTTAACCATAATTTTATATTAACTTGATCCTTGTTTTGATTAGATTAAAGATAGGAAGGGCCTATATCCATTACAAAATGGCCTTAAAGGCCCAACAAGGGGGCTCACAAGAAGTGAGACACCCAAAAATCATAAAAGAAACAACAACTAATAGAACAATAAGGACAACAAACATAAAGCATAAGATGGAACCGATAGGGAACTAGACTAGCTATTGATCTGCTGCCCTCCTTACCTTTTTTCTTTGAATGTCCAACATCATGACCAACCTTTAT
>VDFB02014369.1:0-40235 GCA_007258455.2 Sequoia sempervirens | reverse complement strand
TATCAAAGGAGATGAAAACAAATTACGATTTAATTTTAATTTTTTATAAAAAAACATTTAAAATATATAGAGACAAAATCTCACAAATCCTTTCGTTTACATCATTTTCAAATTCTAATGGTTTACCTACTATAAGTGTCACAAAGTGAATTTTTCTCTTGAAAATGTTGATTTCAATGTCAATTTTGGCCAAAAAGTGTAACCCATTATTGTGGGATGACCCAACCACATACAAAATACAAATTTATTGATACATCATTATTATTTTCATGTTCAAATTATAAAATTAAATATCCTTAAATTTTTTTCTTTTTATTAACCAAAATCTAATTAGTGATAACTTTGGAAACCCCCCTCAAAATCTTGGCCGAATCTTTCATTTTTAGGGAAAAGTATTAATTTTATTGGTAATTTTTTTACATCCCTTTACTAAAATTTTATAGAAAATATTGTTGAATCTTGAAAATAATGGGAAATGTATGTAATGATGGTGAATCATTCCAATCTTTAAAATAAATTCTTTTGAAAGGTAGAGGGCCTAAAGGTGGAAATTTTCAATGGGTTTAAAGGGGTAGACTATAATATTGCTTACCACTATTGACTTAAAATATAATCTAGCAATGCTCTTGTTCTATGAAATTAAAATGTATCTATGGTTATAATGCTCATGGGGCCCCAAATTCCCTTTGGATGCATTCGATTTAATGACACTCATTGTTTTTTGTGAGTTAAAATGTACCTGCGATATATAATTTTCATGGGGCCCAAAACTACTTTTGGATTGTTGATCTTATCAACAATCAAGGATCCAAAATAAATTTTGGACCCATGAGCATTATAGATCGTGGGTATATTTTACCTCAAGAATACAATTAGAGCTAACGAACTATATTATAAATCAAAATTAGGGCTATTAAACTATATTATAAATCAATTGTAAAAACTAAATAATGGAAATATGACCCTAAAACAACTAATAATTATGATATAATGGAAATTTAGACGAATCTCATCTAGTTTAATTTAATCTTTATTTAATAATTAAATTTATTTTGTTTATTTAAAATTATTTATACAATATTATTATTTTCATTAAAATTTCCGGATATTTAGAAACCAAACTGTTTATTGAAAGTTGAATTATATAGCTATTCATTGTAAAATTTCCTCACAAATACAGTCATGATCAAGTCACTCTGAAGGGGAAATAATGAGGTTGCCGACATGCTTGAATTTCTGAGTGACAAAATGTCATCAACGTCACTCTTTTTACATTTGATTTCTCATCTCCCGATAACATCACACAATTTTTGAAACGACAGAAAAGCATTAGTACGTCAATGGCAGAAGTTTCAGTCTGAAATGTGAGAAAATAGCAGGGGAAAGGATAAATTAAGATTGGGCGGTGGGTTTCCAGAATTAGGCTTTTTAAGGAAAATTCAGTGTTCCGGTGAAATTTATAAATATTATAATGAATTTTGTATAATTTATTTGTTTTCATTTAATAAAAATATATTGTACACTTTTTGAAATGACAATGTTTATTGCAAAAGTTGGTGAGATCTTATTAAATAATTTAGTAAATTTTGCATGATTTATTTGCTTTGATTCAATAATTTTAAATGACAATATTTATAGCAAAAGGATAAATTAAGGTGGGTTCCATGGAGGTAAGCTTTCTAGAAAAATTCAATGTGTTTGGTCAGATTTTATAAATATTATAGTGAATTTTGCATACTTTATTTGATTTGATTTAATAAAAAAATCATTGTACATTTTTTGAAATGAAAACATTTATAGAAAAAGGTAGTGGGATTTTATTAAATATTATCGTAAATTTTGCATGATTTATTTGCTTTGTTTCAATAATTTTAAGTGACAACATTTATGGCAAAATGATAAATTAAGGTGGGCTCTATGAAGGTAAGCTTTCTAGAAAAATTCAATAAAGAAAACATTATACATTTTTGAAATGACAACATTTATAGCGAAAGGTGGTGGGTGGGCCATAGAACATAGGCTCCATGGAGGTAGGCTTTCTAAAAAAAATTCATTGGCTGGTGAGATTTTATTAATATTAATGGAAATTTTGCATAATGTAAATTTAAAAATTTAAACTTCTAAATTTAGAAATGCTAGTCATTTCAATAATTTTACTATTTGCATATTTAATTTAGAATAAATTAATAATATAAATTAATAAAAAAATAATTTATGAGAATTTAAATATTTTCATGTTTTCAAACTAAATATTAAAAGGTAGGAAAAATTAGGAGTTACTCTTATTCAGAAAAAAAATAAAACTTAATTAATTTTGTAACATATATTTGTTTTCCTTGTTTGAAAGGCTTTCCTAGAGTCACAAGACAACATGAGCTAAAAGATTCGGTGTACACAAAAACTCCACATTAAATCTAGGATTAATAATAAATCCTTACCATTTATATCCTCACCCTAAAAATCTTTTAAAAAGCTTGATTTTTCTTTCTAGTTGGAACAGTTTAATCTTCGCCCATTACATTCTATTGCACAAAAACAAACTACCTGGTATTGTGGACTATAAAAGGACCTTTCCTTTCTTTTTGTTCATCCATCCAAGAATTTTTTTTTTAATATGTTATTTAGTATTTTTAAGGATAAACAAAATTTAAAATTTATTTAACAAAATTTAAAATTTATTTATTATTTTTAATTTTTCAGTCATATACAATTCTAAAATACCTTTAGATCTTAATATTTTTTATTTTCAAATAATTAGAAATATTTACGCTATCCAACCATTTACTAACATCTTTAAATATTTTAATAATTTAAAATACATGGAGAATATCTACAACATTAAAATATATGTAGACTTCAAGATCTATTTTCAAGGAGGGGATCTCAAAAAAAAAAAAACATATCGTATAGAATTAATGAAAATCCTCTTAATGAATCTTCTCAATTAGAGCTTGAAATAAAATTAGAGTTTAAATTGAGCATGAACATAAGTTTAAGACAATGAATCTTAACTAAGATATCTATGGTCTTAAAAGGGGCTTAAGTGTTTGGCACTAGGGTGATCCCATAGTAATATGTTTTGTTTGTGGAACAAAGCAAAAAAAAGAGTTTTAGAAGACAAAAATATTGAACACCTTAGACCTACCACGTGCCAATAATGTTTGAATGGAGAACTTTGAATGGATGGCTCTATCATAAATGTTAAATGTTTCATGTTGAAAACCATTTATGGAAGGGACCTTTAAATGACGTTACCTTCATCAAAGGGAACTTCAATTGAAGGTTTTTAATAAGTGCCTATCCTTCCCCTCATTGACCCTAGTTTTCATAGGAATTTCCTAGTTTGAGTAATGGCTAGACCATTGGATGAGTCCACCATGACATGATATTTTCTGGATCATAGCCCTTAGAATTAAAGTTACACGAAAAATAATTTATGATATATTTTATTTGATTATTATATATATGGGTCTGTGTAGGATCATGGGGGGTCAAACAGTGGTGGTGCAACAAAAAAAAAAGCAACACAAAGGAAGTGAAAATCGTGGAATTCGCATTTGACTTTTTGGTTGGGTTGGTAAAAAGTGCATTTTCTAAGGTAAACACAAAAACAAAATGGATATCTGTTATTAACAGATATCCATTTTTTAAAAAGCGATATGATATTCGTGAGTAACAAAGATTTGATATTAACAATAAAAAATAGATATCTATTTTTGGGTGTATAAATAAAAGAAGGTAGTGTTTTCCAGTTTAATAGTGAATGTTTGTGGGCAAAGAGAAGGAAAACGGATATCTATTTTTTGCCTCCTAAACCAATTTTCATTGCTAGCATTCAGACTTATCAACAAAAAATATAAAGAGGTCTATTAAAATGTATTTTATTATAATTGTTTTTTTACAAATATATTAGGTTTTTTATAGATATTTTAGGAATTAGTTGAAAATTATGTTAATTTTTTTAAAATTCTAATTTATAACAAGGTTTAAATGAAACATGGGTCAATGAGTTTGACTCGAAACTACACGGTTGAATCCTGATAGCAATATCATAATTTGACACGCTGTGGAAAAATACCTCCTACTTATCAATTGATGAGCTAAAGGGGCTCTATTATGAATGGTTCATAAGGCACAACACTTGTTGAAGGTTTTGCAAATGGGGTAACAACTCAAGGGGGCTTAACCTTGGAGAAAACTCCCTGGTTAAGCGCGCTTGAGCTGGAGCAGTACTGGGATGGGTGACCTCCCGGGACGGACCAGTGCTTCACCTCTGTGAGCATCACCTAGATGCAATGAGTGCTAAGTGGACCATTCGATATCATGAGAGATAGGTTCTTGTTGAACCACTACTCATGAAACATGGGTCAATGAGTTTGACTCGAAACTACACGGTTGAATCCTGATAGCAATATCATAATTTGACACGCTGTGGAAAAATACCCCCTACTTATCAATTGATGAGCTAAAAGGGGCTCTATTATGAATGGTTCATAAGGCATAACACTTGTTGAAGGTTTTTACCAAGTGAACAACAGGCGGGCTTAACCTTGGAAAACTCCACTAGTTAGTAGCGAAGCTGGAAGCAATCTTGGGATGGAGTGACCTCCAGGGGCCGGACGATGCTTCACCTCTATTGACATCACCTAGATGCAATGGAAATTACTAAAATGGACCATTTAGATATCATGAGAGATGGGTTCTTGTTAGACCACTACTCATGAGCATGGGTCAATAAGTTTGACTTCAGAAACTGCCAGTTGAATCACGATAGCAAATATCATAAGGTTTAAATGCACCAAGATGTAAAAATGTACTTACGATACATAGTCTCATGGGGCCCCAAAACTACTTCCACTTGGATTGTTGGTCATCAACAATCAAGGATCAAGAAATAAAATTATGGGCCATGACAGCTACCTCGTCAGTGGGTATATTCCCCACCCTCCTGAGGCTCTAATTAGAACTAACAGGCTATATTATAAATCAAAATTAGGGGCTATTAAAACTATATTATAAATCCAATTGTGGAAACTAAATGGTGAAATATGACCCACAAGCAACTAATAATTATGATATATACTCTTGATGAATTAATATAGTTTCCTACTATAACTTATAAATTTAGGCAGATCTCATCTAATTTAATTTGAAATCTTTATTTAATAATTAAATTTATTTCCTTTATTAAAATTATTTATACAATATTATTATTTTTCATTTACAATTTCCAAACTGTTTGTGAAAGTTGGATTATATATTCTTCATTATAAAATTTCCTCACAGAATTACAGTCATGGTCAGAGTCACTCCTGAAGGAAATAATTAGGAGTTTGCCGACATGCTTGAATTTCTGAGTAACAAAATGTCATCAACGTGGCAGACGTCACTCTTTTTACATTTGATTTCTCACATCTCCGATAACATTTGGAAATGGCTTAATTGTTTTGTATCAATGTGGAAATTCAGTCTGAGCGAAAATAGCGGAAGGGATAAATTAAAGGTGGGCGGTGGGTTTCATGGAGGGAGGTAGGAAAATTCAGTGTTTTGGTGAAACTTTATAAATATTATAGTGAATTTTGTATAATTCATTTGCTTTTATTTAATAAAAAAATATTGTACAGTTTTTTGAAATGACAATGTTTATAGCAAAAGGTGGTGAGATTTTATTAAATAATTTAATAAATTTTGCATGATTTATTTGCTTTGAATCATTTATAGCAAAAAGATAAATTAAGGTGGGCTCCATGGAGGTAAGCTTTCTAGAAAAAATCAATGTCTTTGGTGAGATTTTATAAATATTATAGTGAAATTTGCATATTTTATTTGATTTGATTCAATAAAAAAATCATTGTACATTTTTTGAAATGAAAACATTTATAGAAAGAGGTGGTGGAATTTATTAAATATTATAGTAAAATTTGCATGATTTATTTGCTTTGTTTCAATAATTTGAAATGACAACAATTATAGCCAAATAATAAATTAAGGTGGGCTCCATGGAGGTAAGCTTTCCAAAAAAATTCAATAAAGAAAACATTGTACATTTTTGAAATGACAACATTTAGAGCAAAAGGTGGTGGGTGGCCCATAGGACATAGGCTTCATGGAGGTAGGCTTTCTAGAAAAAATCGGTTGGCTGGTGAGATTTTATTAATATTATTGGGAATTTTGCATAATGCAAATTTAAAAGTTTATATTTCTAAATTTAGAAATGCTAGTCATTTCAATAATTTTACTATTTTACATATTTAATTCAAAATAAATAAATAATATTAATTAATAAAAAAATAATTTATTTCTATTTAAATTTTTTAATGTTTTCAAACTAAATATTATAAGCTACGAAAAATTAGGAGTTACTCTTATTCAAAAAAAAAAAAGAAGTTGTAACATATATATATTTTTTCCCAAGTCAAGAGGCTTTCCTACAGTCATAATACAACATGAGCTAAAACATTCCATGTACACAAAAACTCCACATTAAATTTAAGATTAATAATAAATCCTCACCATTTATATCCTCGCCCTAAAAATTGTTAAAAAGACTTGATTTTTTCTATCCTCACCCTAAAAATTGTTAAAAAGACTTGATTTTAGTCCACAATTGGTGTAGTTTAATGGTCACCCATTACATTGTGTTGCACAATCGCCTCCCTTTACATTGTTGCATTTTGTTCATCCATCCCAGAAAACAATTTTTAATATGTTATTTACTATTTTTTCTGATAAACAAAATTTCAAATTTATTTATTATTTTTAATTTTTCACTCATATACAACCCCAGCCCTTAATCAGCACCCTGTTCATTTTAGCCTCATGAGAGAGAATATAAGCTACAAAAATTTCTATCATAAACAGTTTAAGAATGTGGTTATTTAGATGTGAATGCAAAACAATATATAAATCATCAAATTAAAGGTGTTTTTGTGTAAATCCGATTTCATTTAACATGTGATACTTTAAATCCGATAAAAACGGGCCCACGATGTCACTTAGATGAAGCGTGAGAAAGCATTCATCTGATTGATCCATTAACAGAATTTTCCACTATAAAAGGAAGTAAAATTGTAAGTGAATCATTCAAATCTCTTCCACTCACACCAGCAAAATGGAAGCCCATCTCCACCTTTATGAGATGATCTTTTCTGCTGCCAAGCCCATGGCTCTCAAAGCAGCTGTCTTGCTTAACATCCCGCAAATTATAGCTACACATGGCGGAGAAAATCCTCTGTGTGTGGATGAAATTGCACAGCACATTTCTTCCTGCGGAGAAAATAAGGTTCCCCAGAAGGAATACCTGTTTAGGATTCTGAGATTGCTGGCTTCTTGTGGGGTCTTCACTGAAGACATGGATGAGCAAACCAAGCAAATGAAATATGGGTTGAACAGCGTTTCAAAGTTGCTAGTGAAGGAAGAAAACAAGGAGTCCTGTGTGCCATTTGTGATGTTAATAGCAGACAAAGTTTACTTGGATGCTCACCACCATTTTCATGATGCTGTTTTGGAAGGGTGTCACCCCTTTGAGAAAGTGCATGGCACAGGCCCCTGGGAATATGTCAGAACAAATGCTGAAGCCAACAAGCTTTTCAATCAGGGCATGGCCTGCGATACAAAGGAAGTCATGGCTTGTGTGGTGAAGATGTATGATGGGTTCAAGAGCGTTAAGAGTGTGGTGGATGTAGCTGGGGGAGTGGGGTCTGCATTGTCTGTTATAGTAGCTCAACATTCACACATACAAGGCATTAACTTTGACTTACCCCATGTCATTGCAACTGCACCTCCCATACCTGGTAAGCAATCTCATCTCAATTTTCACAGCTTGAAAAACTAATTAGTTCTTTCCTTTCTTGCGGATTTATAGTGCTGGCGATCTGTATGCACAGACTCGTACATAATAGAATAAATATACTAAAAGTGTCTATTTCAATGGAAAGAGTATTTTTTTAAGGGTTTTTAAACAATTTCAGTTATTTGAAAGAAGAAAAATATATTGCAATCCAATCCTACTAAATTTTATATTTTATGATAGTTATATGTTTGAAGCCTGAAGTTCAAATCCTATTTAATAAATATTTTAATATATTATGTTTTTTTTTATATTTTATGATAGTTATATGTTTGAAGCCTTAAGTTCAAATCTTATTTAATAAATATTTTAATATATTATATTTTTTTTTAATAAAAAATAAAATTTTATTTTATATAATTTATTGATTGCCATGAATTGTTCTTGGTGAACTTTCTATTAGCTGAATTTGTCATGTCGGTGAATTTTCTCTAGTAAATTGTTGGTGGCGAATTTTCCTAGAGCCATATATAATATATAAGTAAGTAAATCTTATTTACTTTTTAGAAATTTATGACATTATTTGTTATTGTTTACTTATAGGAGTGAAGCATATTGGTGGAAACATGTTTGATCAAATTCCTTGTGGAGATATAATTTTCATGAAGGTAAAAACTTTAACACTAAGAAACAACATACTTTCATGTTCTATGACTTCATCTATTTGTTTTTTACATCAATACTATGTTTTCTTAGAGGTTTTTATTATATTTAATGTAATTTTCTATGTCTTCTAGTTCTTTGTTTTATCAATACTATGATAATCAATGGTTATTATTATAATTATTGCAGTGGATTTTACATGATTGGGATGATAACAAGTGTATAGAACTTTTGAAGAAGATTTATGAAGCAACACCAAAAGAGGGGAAGGTCCTAATTGTTGATGCACTCATTGATGGTTCCCAAGGAAGCTTAAATCGACTAGGATTATTGTTTGACGTAGCTATGATGATCTTTACTACAGGTGGAAAGGAGAGAACCGAGGAAGAATTCAGTCGATTATTTTTCAAAGCAGGATTTAAGAGCTACAAAATCATGAAACTACCTTTTCTCCAAGTACTTATAGAAGTATCTAAGTCCTAAATCATGCCTAAGATATGATAATACTATATTTATCTTTAAATAGTTATAGAAGTATCTCTATCTGAAGAAATACTTTCATCTAAAAATTTCAAGCAACTATTCAAAAGTTCCTTTTTATTTTGGAATGATATAATTAAGTTGTAAGCATATATTAATATAATATATTTATATATATGAATGAGTAAGTTCGTGTTTTTTATAAAATATGCTTGATTGAATGTTAGTGCATACCTCATTTTCTAATTTTATTTATAAATTTGATGGTAAAAATTGTCAAGTCCTTATGTAATGACTAGTGTAGAACTAGTATATTTTTTCATAAATGTTGAAAAAAATTATATGAGCCTTGAATAGTTCCAACTTCATACATCCCAAGAACTATGAAATTTCTTGTTCTCTACATCATATCAAAATTGTGATTCAAAATTTACCCTATGCATTATAATTAAAATTAAAAATTAAGCTAATTTATTTCTCATTTTCCATCTCAAATTAAAGCCACGATGTAAAATTGATTGGATTGTGCTTTTGAACATAAATTTTAACACTTGCACTCATTCATTTCTCTTTCTATTAAAATTTATTTTCACTCACATTAGTGAATAATTTAAAATTATATTCTAAAATATTTTATGGAATTATAAAATTTTGAGAAGTTTTCTTAGTAAAATTATTCCATATATGTAACTACTGCACCTCCAGTTCTAGGTTTCTTATAGAACCCAAACCCCTAGGAGTGATTTTTTATATTTTAAAGTTCCATGACTCCAAGTTCCTCGTGGAACCCACCACATGACAATACAATGTGTACTCTCTGGTTTCCCTTTTATGTCACCCAACTTGAGCTTAATCAACATAAAATAAATATTTCATGGTTGCATGTTCCTCTAAAAACTTGAATCCCACAAAGAACCTAAGAGTCAAGGTTACATGATAAATCTCTCTTAGCTAAAGTAATTAATTCCACCCACTCTCATACCTCTCCTTGAATACCATTAATAACTAAAAGTTTACTATATGCGTAGATAGTGGGTATGCGTGTATATTTTTAAGTTAGATTTAAAGGATAGAGAATGATGAAAGACCTAATATGGAGGAATGAACACTACTTGCAATAATTGAAATTGTGGAGTTTTAGAGCTTCCTTTATATATGTGCACATTTTGAGATCTAGTTTGGCGTACATCGGTTATATGAGTCTTTGTTCTAATTTGTATGAAGAGGGAAAATTAATTTAAAATATAGCAATTACAAAACTAAAATAATCATGAAATTCACTTGAAGTCATAAGGTTCCAAATTCTAGTTCTAGATGTTGCAATTTTGGTATTGTAACGATCTCAATTTAATCCAAATTTTTAATAAGATATGCAACTTTGTAAAGCTAGATTCAACCTTGATTAAGTTTCTCACTATTTATGGTGTGCATTTCTAAAAAATTTCCTAATTAGATGGATAGCTAGATGATTGCAAATAATTATAAGTATTTTTCAAGTTGAGGAAATATATGGGTATACTCCTCGATTACTTAGTAGAATCATTTAATATTATGCAACTATCTATTATTTTTTGAGTGTTTATGAAGAGCCTAGATTAATTGTTTATTTTGAAAGGCCATCTTGATTACAATATCACCTTGGTTTTAATTATTGCATGTCTTATCTTAATTTTATGGATTTATTTGCCAAATAGATAAAATAACCGGTATGTTATTGCCTCCTCTAAATCATTCTCTACACATTCAAAGGAAACAAATATAGAAATGCTTTCATTCTAGATTTCTCTAGATTGTTCCAACTACTAGGTTTTAATGTACATAACATTAGAGGGGGTTATTATAAAACACATTCACTAAATTTTACATGGAAGATTATATATACTATAATAATATTCCTACCTGTGAGTTTTTCCAATAAGCATATAGGTTTGAAATGACAACCAAAGTAATGATGGACTATAAAATTTGTATGATTTGTGTCAGGTTAATGTTTATTTTTAAAATCAATATTTTTGTAGTACCTTAGGGAACCTACCCTTGGTTTAGTAGAGAAATAAGGGAAGCAAGTAATAGCCACCTCACTAATTGGTCTTGAATTTCCTAGCCTAACATAGGTTTTGTTATACTCTTCCCAATATTAACACTCTTGGAGCTTGAGAGATGATTTACTATTAAATATCTAGGTTCACAACTAAATGAAAAATAAAATTGCATCATTGTTGGGGTTAGCTTAACTTTGGTTTTATCAGTCATCCCTTACTAACAATATTTTTTATCAATTATAATTGAGTTTGGCTAGATTTGGCATCTCATCAACATACACCAACAAATGGCACCCATAATTGAAAAGAGGGTTGTTGGGCTGAAAATAAATTAAAGACTCTATTTGTGGCTACAACTCTCAATAAGAATTATTCCTTGGAAATATGTATGATACTTTAATGATTCCTCATTTTTGTCAAGTGGTTATTGTACTATCCAAAAAATATATATGTTTTTTTGTTTGTGTTCATGTTTCATGAACATAAATCATTTTTTCTATGATTGGGTATAAGCATTTTTGTTCTTCTTCTAAAACTTGACTATGGTTTATTTCCTAGTATATAAAAATATTATGTGTTCTATTATCCTTTCAACCTTACATAAGTAATTTTTAATTATTCATAGGTTGTTGGAATAGAAACATTTATTCTATCTTTTCATAATGTTTGATATAGTTCAAACCCTAGGTGTCATGATGGATCTAATATCAAAGATTATTTTGAGGATAAACATATATGTTGCTCATACAATCCAACACAATAAAAATTCAGATTAAATTTTGAAATGTATACTTGAAAACAAATTAAAGATAGATGATCTCAATGAGCTTAAGAAGTTATGTGAAGAAATAATCATGGAATTGCAGTCCAATTCCCATATTATTTCTATACATGCTCATGTTACTTATTACTCTATCATTTCCTTGGAAATTCTTTAAAAGGATTAGTTTAATATGAAATAAAAAAATGAAAAGAATTTTCTATATATTCCAATATTTGATAGGTATAATATCAATGGAGGGGATACACATGTTGTGGTATTTTCAAAATTTCTGGATAATCTTCAATTTGATAATGAAGACACATGTATGATTTTTTTGTTAAGTACTTGCATGGAAAGGTAATAAGGTGGTATGAATGTTTTTCAAAGGAATTTGTTTGCTTCTTAGAATGATATTATGAATACATTTGATGAATAGTTTTCTATATATCCCATTGTCCTTGTCCAAGATTTATTTAAAATTAGGCGGCAAGAAGAAAAATATAGCTTCTAGTTCAATCTTATGTTGCTTGCTATTTCCAAAATACTAGAAATTTGTAGAATTAGCACACTTACCTATATTTATACATTTCTTGAGGCCTATGAAGCTAGTATAAGTTAAATATAAGAATAATTTAATTTGGTGAATATGCATTAACAATAATTATTCCTTTATTTTGAGAAATTGAAAAATGTTTTGACTTCAAAATCACTATCAACAAATATAAACTTTGTTAGTGATGAATCAACTATAATGGATAGTGACGGAATAGATGTTTCATGTGATAAGAAAAAATATCAAATGATAATTATATTTTGAGGAAGCTAGAGGAAGTTGTTGGTGCACAATATGATAACAATACAAAGGATAAGGATAATATGTGTACCTCCCTTCAACTAGATTAGTTATCCATGTATGATGATAGTTAAAATATTAATGATGAATCCCAATTTGAGAGTGAGTAATATGATTGTAATATTATAAATAGTGATATTTATGAAGCAAAATAAGTATGTGTAAGTTTACAATTAGATTAATCAACTTTTGGGGTTGATGGTTTATATTTTGCACGTGATGGTGATGCAAAGAATGAATAATAAACTAGTTAGCTGATAGGCTATTTGTGTCCACTTTGGCCATAATTTTTGTCAGCCTCGCCATTTTTTTAATTTTTTCGGTGCCAGGGAAAACTTAGTAGATGGGTTATAGTGTGGTCGGATTTTTTGTCAACCTTGTTGGTTTAAGGTGTCAGACTTGGGTCTTCATTGCCGTGTAAAAGGTGGCAAGCTTTTGGGGTGAGGATAGAGGAGTCCAGTGAAATGACCAAAGCATAGAGGAGGCTAGCGAAATGTCATTAGCATTGATTGATGTATGGTTTCCATGTAGTGGTGATGGTGCAAGTACCATGTGTTTTAAAGTACTTGGAAAAAAAAAGGAATGTCTGTCTAGTTATGGATAGCATATTCTTTGTTGTCATTGTGAGGGTTTTTGTTATTGTCGAAGGTAGTAGTGAGTGCAAAGGTCAAGTTTCTATGAAGGTGCAAGTGCGCCAAATGGTTGTGCAATTTCTATGAAGGTGGTTAAAGGTTATCTTATGTTTTATTGCATGCATCGATGGTTGCAAATGGTGAGCGTTGTTATAATTATGTGGTCTTGTTTGGCAGGTTATTAAGAAAGAATGAAGGAAAGAGGAAGTAAGCAAGAAGGGGTGTTATTGAAGGAAGAGGGTAGAGATGCATCTCATCTGGGTTATTCTTGAAAGAAATATTGATTCGTTGTGTCAATTGTTGTTGGAAAGACTATATAGTTTTGTGGGTTTTGGCATGTGGGTGACTGTTGTTTATATTTTTCCATTTATGGCTTTGGTTTTGTGTGAATGGTTGGAAAATATTAATCTGTTGTGTTTTTGGTGAATGTTGAAATTGACATCTCCTTTTTTTTGTGGGTTTTCCCTAAAAGATTTGATTTTTTTGTAAATGCTATTTGAGAAGGATAACAATGTGTACATGTAAACTATAAAATAAAACTCAAGACAATAAGTGTCTTGTGTAAATGGCTGGAAAATAGTTAATGTGTCATGTTTTTGGTGAATTACCCCATCTGGGTTATGGTTGAAACCAATATTGATTCATTTAGGGTTGATGTTTTCATGGTGAAGGTTTTGAGTTGGCATGTTACTAGGATCTTTCTGTGTTTTGTGGGTTTTGTATGTGAGGCACTGTTGGAAGCCATGTTTTTTTTTTTGTTTAGAATAAGTCACAAATAGTTGGAAATTTTGAATTGTGTATGTATATATGCATAGATATCCAAGAGGAAACTGAATATCTACACACATATGTATGAGGAAGTTGTATAGGATAGGGAAATGAAAATTGCATGCATGTGTATTTATGTATATGCATATGCAAATAGAGACATAGTTACAACTATATATATGAGCAGGTGTAGATAGCAATACTTTTTTCATAATGATATTGTTTTATTTTTAGTTTGGCTTTTGCGGGTATGTTTGTCTATGCATTTGGCACTGTCATTTTTTAGTGTTTTGTAGGTTTGGCCATCAGGGTGAGTGTGGATAACAATACTATTTCCTTCATGTCTTTTGTTTTGTGGCAATGGTTGGAATGTAGTAAAATAGTTAATGTTATGTACTCCATGTTGTTTCGCAAAAGGGACTATTCACTATTGTTGCTTGTGTTAGGCTAAAGTGTTATGTTTATAGCTTGCATTTATTATTGGTCTTATTAGGAACATTGCCAATACATGCAAAACATACATCAATTAATGTTGATGTGAACTAGCATTTATTGTAGCCTTCTCTATCCATGCAGTCCAGAAAATGCTACCCTAATCCCAAAACAACCAATAGCTACCTCTGCCACCTTTTTCATGGGAATTGGAAGGCCAAAAAAATTGGGAGGTTGAATGAAATTCTAGGTGAACCTATAAGCTATCTATCACTATATCTATAAATGTGTATATATATATCTCTATATATATGTATATATGTATATAAATATGTGTATATATATACATATATATATGTATACAAATGTGTATATATATGTGTGTGTGTGTATATATATTCCAAGCAAACTTATAAGCTATCTACCACTATATCTATATATGTATCTATATATATATATATCTGTATGTATGTGTATATATGTATACAAATGTGTATATATGTTTATATCTATATATATATAATATTTCAAGCAAATTTATAAGCTATCCACCACTATATCTGTATATGTGTGTATATATATATATTTGTATGTATGTGTATATATGTATACAAATGTGTGTATATATATATATTCTGAGAAAATTTATAAGCTATCTGCCACTATATTTGTATGTGTGTGTATATATATATATTTGTATGTATGTGTATATATGTATACAAATGTGCATATATATATATATATATATATATACAAATGTGTGTGCATGTGTGTGTGTGTATATATATACATATACATATACATATACCAGTAGGGATGATGAAAATCTTGACCAAACTATAACCCATCTGCCAAGTGTACCCTGGGATTGGAAAAAGAGGAAAAAATGTTGAGGCTGACAAACATTCCCAGCAAAGTTGACACAAGTACAACCTAAGGTAGGGAACGATAATCAATAATACGGTATGTAACTAAACATAACATGGAAAATATTAATTATTTTATTTTGTTCCAACCATAGCAAGATAACAAAAGGCATAAATCAAATAACATTAGCCTAACACAAACAACAATAGTGAAAATTTCCTTATACATAACCAAACCTATAATCAACAACATTAATTTTTTCATTTTTTTCCAACCATAAGGAGAATACACAAGGCATAAATCAAACACAATTACTTTGAACGGCCACCCACATTCAGGAAGAGCATATATATATGTATATATAGACATATATGTGTAAATATGTATACAACCATAGAGAGACCCACCGGTAATTGAAATATATATAAATATATGTATATATGTGTACACATATATATAACTATTTTACTTTATTCCAGCCATAACCAGAAAATGAAATCCCTGAATCAAATAGCAGTGTTTTCAATACACAGCTAGGTACAAAAATGAACAATATATATGTGTGTGTGTGTGTGTATGCACATGCGTGTGTGTGTATGTATAAATGATATATATATACATACATATATAGATATATACGCATATATAGATATGTATGTATATATATGTATGTATGTATGTATGTATGTATGTATGTATATATCTATATATGTATATGTGTACATATATGTATATATGCGTGTGTAAAAATGATTTTTTTATATATACATTTGTGTACAGATATATATAGATGTTGGTTATAGTTTTGCTTGGATTTTTCTTCAACCCTCTCGGTTTAAGTTGCCAGACTTGGGAATCCATAGCTATGTCAAAGGTGGTGTGCATTTTCCACAATGATAGAGAATTCTAGAAAAATTATAGAAGTGTTGGGGAGGCCAACAAAATGTCTTTAGCATTGATTATTGTATTGTTCTCGTGCAGCGGTGATGGTACAAGTAACATATGTTTTAAAGTCCTTTGAAAATAAAACAAATGTCTGTATAGTTATCAATACTATATTATTTAATGTCATTTTGAGGTTTATGTTGTTGTTGAAGGTGGGTATGAGCATGAAGGGTAGTCTTTTGTGAAGATGCAAGTGCATTGAATTTTGTGCAATTTTTGTGAAGGTTTTTTATTATCTTATGTTTTTTATCCATGTATTGATGGTTCCAAAAGGTGTGGCTTGTGATATTTATGTGGTGTACTTTTAACAAAAACCATAAAAATAGACCCACAAAAAAAAATCACACTATGGAATCCATGCAAAAGTACGTACACAAAATGCGAACCATAAATTAGACAAGGTATTTGGAACAATGAAGAGTACCTTATGGAAAATCAAGCAATATAATTTCCAACCACAAACCAAACAATATCACTGGCGGTTTCTTCCACATGTAGCTCTTTCTGCTTGTTTCAAACAAATATCTTCTCACAAACTTTCCTGCATAAAAAAAGGAAAAATATTATCATAGGCAAGACATTTCTTTTGGATTCTCAACCACCCTCCCTTGCTAAAAAGATAAAATAACCTGTACCCACCTTTGTAGAAGGTACACAAAACTTAATACAAGTGTTTTTGGTGAATCTAGAAATCAAGATTTCTTGACTTTTGTGGGGTTACACATGTGCATGAGTGTTGGTGATATTGTTTCATTTATGGCTTTCATTTTGTATGAATGGCTGGAAAATAGTTAAGGGTATGTGCAGGATCATGATAGGCCAAAAAGTGGCAATATGATGAGTATTTGTAAGCTATGTGGCTAACAACCTTTTTTTTACCCAAAATTGATGAAATGAAAAGGGTTTTTAAAAGAGATTCTCAAATTTTCACAAATATAAATTATTCTTTTTTTTGAATTTAATAAATAATTATTATTCATTTTCTATTTGAATTATGACTAAAGTGTTGATTGATAGGCTGATTGAAAAACATATACAATTTTCAAACGGTATCAAAATTTTTGAATCCAAAACATGCATCACATTCTATGTTTCACATACTATAGGATTAAAAAATAAAAATTGAATTTCATGAATTTTTAACCAAGGTGGTCAGACATAGGAGGTTTTATACTTTTTAAAAGTTGTGATAAAAAATTCATAATTAATTATTTACTTGGAAAAAAATTACAACAAAATATGCATCACATTTGGACACGAGTCCTCTACTTATGTATAAAATCTTATAAAAAAATATTATCATTTTATTGTGCTTAGGGTGGTCATACTAACACCTACTTATTTTTTCCTTGAAATTCAAGTACTGCTACATTGAAATTTCAAATTTTCACCAAATAGATCATATATATATATTTTAAATAAACCTAGCAGTTTAGAAACTACATTCAATTTTGTATAGATTCTATTCTTACATTTTTTAAAATAATATAGATAACTTATTCAAATTTTTACATCAAGAAGCGTAACTTTGATTTTTTAAATTTTTTTGCCACTTAAGGACCTTTTTTTCCATGATGATCCTACACATACCCTTTATCTGCTATGTTTTTTGATGAGTTTTCCCATCTAGGCCACCATGTGTGTGTGTGTGTATATATATTAGGTATATATATGTATATATATATGTATACATATACATATATGTGTATATGTGTATATGTGTATATGCATATATATATTGATCAATTAATAAAAAAGGAAGCCATGAAGATTGGGAGTGGGAAATGAAAGTTAAAATATACTACTTTCTCAACATAGCTTTGTCAAAAAATGAAAGAATGCATTGGGACAAAAATTAAAAGTTATGTTGGTTGTTGAATGGTTGCTTTAATTATCATGGTTGGCACTAGATGCAAAGCACATAACATTTAATGTTGAACTGTGCAATGCTATTCCTGAAATCATGCAACAACTATGGGCGTTGACTTCCCATAGCCATTGGGAGAGAAAAAAATTGGGAGGCTAACGAAAATCCTATTTGGACTTGTAGCCCATCTTCTTACTGACTTCCTTGGAAAAACAAAAAGAGAGGCACAATATTGTCATAGAGGACACTTTTCTTTTGCATTTCAAACCATTTGCTTTTGGAAAAGAAGTCAAAATACCCCCCACCCACCTTCACAGAAGCTGTACACAACTTGATCTAGCTTGCAACCCCACAAAAGCTTTATGTCATCCCTCTTTCCCCTTATACCAGGTATGGCAAAAAAATGACACCAAACAATGTGTTATTGAAAATTAGCCAAATATTAATTTTCTTCCCTGGGGCATTAATATAGGGTAGTTGTTATTATGATGTCCCCCAATACATGTGAAGCATATAATATGTGTAACTATATCTATATATGTATACAGATGTATATATGTATGTATATATGTATGCATATGTCTATAGATATCTATATATGTGTATATACATGTTTATATATATGTGTGTGTGTGTATGTATATCTATATGTATATATGTTTGTATGTATGTGGATTTTTGTATGTGCATATATATATACATGCATATATGTGTAGATGTATATATGTGTGTGTATATATGCATATGTGTATTTGAAATGTAGTGTACCATGGATGTAGCATTAGGAGAGATTGAAAAACCCTCGTGTTAAGAAGAATATGTTATGGGAAATTAAGTGCATTGGGAACTGATTGTTGATTTGACCGTTGTTATTGGTTTTTTAGTCATTGTCGTTACTCAAAAAGGTTGTTTATAACACATTATTTTATCAATTTACATATTATGGTTGGGCTATGGCCTACAAGAATAACAAAAATTTGTGGAGTATAGTGTGATGATTATCAAAAAATGGAATAAATAATTTTTATTTCTTTTCATATATGGAAGATTGATGCAAGTGTTCATCAAATTCATCAAGAATGCGTGTTCTAGGTTGACTGTGTTGCAAGAATATAGATTGTCTTTAAAATTATTTATGGAGGCATTTGTAAATGTGCATTTCTTATATTATTTGTTTTAATTATATTGTAGATGTGTGAAGAACAAAAATAGGAATCTAGAAAGGTTTTCTATTTAAAAATTGAGAATGGGCCTTGTTAGCTTTTCATGGTTTAATTGAATGTTTGGATGTTGTATTGTTGTCACAATAGAACTTGTCGCCAACCAATGGTGTTGGAGCTCCGTCTTTTACAACCAATGGATCCTATAATGGCAGTTGAATCTAGCTCTCCTGAGGATTCCCATCAATTGTTCGGCCTAGATCTTGTAAATTTGTTCCTTGTTTATTCTTTGTTCCTACCACCTACATTGGTTCTTTCCCATGTGCATGGAGAAAACTGCAAACATCCTTTACTTGTAGTTGGATCCTTGTTGGTGTATATTGTGGCTTGTTTATATTTGACATATTTATGTGGATTTAATCTCTTTCTTTCTTGGGAATTTTGGAGAAGCCATTGTTTAGCTATTTACGTGTGTTTCTTTTTACTGGAGTTACATTTAGCTTCCTTTTTGTTGCAATATTTCCATGCACTATCTAGTGGTAATGATAAACTTATTGATTGATAGTCATATGTATTGAATGGTGATGGGTTGCAAAATTAGTTTATGTGTATTTATTGAAATCATGGTTGTGTGTTTGGAGTCTCTTGCTTTATGTTCATGCTCATGTACTGCTATGTTGTTTATCAAGGCATTGTTCACAACTGTTCTCTAGCTTCCTAGTGTGTACTACACATCTCTAGGACCTTCCCCTAGGGTGTTGGAAAAGTTGTGATTTAGAGGGATAGTGGTTGGCCAAGAGGATGTTGGCCTTATTGTACTTTGCAAGGTGTTGTTGGATATCATCCTGTTTCTTTGGTTATAATCTAGGGTTAAAGACCTGTAGTCAACAATGCCCTTTTGTAAATGGCATAGACTGTGTAGTTGCTTTACTGACTTTAAAATGCTACTTTTTTGAAAGTGCATATATGTTGGCTCAACTAAGTTCAATGGATGGTAAGGCTGACGAAAATTCTGACCAAAGTTCACACAAATAGGGGATATGCACCCATGTTCCATGTTAGTTGTTAGTGACCCACACACACACACACGCATACACACATATATACATAATTTTTATTCCCCTAAAGACATTGTATGTAGAAGGTTGTATTGTTTGTTATGAACAATGTTATTTTATTAATTCTTGGAATTTTTTGGCTATTCTAATTTTGACAAGGTGTTGTTGACACCATTTTAATTTTCTATTTGTTTGCTAATAATAAAGGGTTTTGAAAATTTTGGGTGGGTTGTCTTGTTTTATTAATTAATTTAGATGCACCACAGATAGAAAAGGAACATGGTATCTAATCAATATTGTTTTTGTTGTAAACTGGTAGAAATCTATAGCCACAAAACACACAAAACTTAAAGAAAAATCCACTGAAAATTGGTGGTAAGAAACCGATTCAAAAATATATCCATACAAAAAAACATTGCTTTCTCAACACAATCTCCTTAGAAATTGGAAAAAATATAGCCATTGCTGGCTATTTCCAATATGCATTCTTCTTTGAATCCTAGAAACATAGCCATAACATCGAGCCCTTAAACCTAGAGAATGAGACTGGAAAATATGTTATCAATAGCTATACAAACATTTGTTTTATTTCCTAGAGACTTTAAAATAGATGTTGCTTGCATGCTCTCCACTACACAAAAAAGTATTTGTTATATTCATCATTACATGGGACGAACCCCATGCTTTTTCAATTGCATCAATTGTTAACAATACAAACTAAGCATCTTTTGATAGCCACCAAAAAAGTACCATAGACGAATTTTGGTTAGAAACTAGTTAATAATTTGTGTGATGTAGAGTATATGTAGTAGAAGACTAATCAACAATGCTCAATGGAATCTAACATAATGTATATATATGGTCAAATATTTTAGTCCATTGTAACCATAAGCTTAAACATAATATTTTTTTCCTAATCCCCATGCCAAAAAGATATCAATTTATACATAGAAAATACAAAGTAAAAGTCAAGACAATGAGGACTATGCTCCACCCTACCATATTGGGTCATGGAGCCTCATGGAACCTCATCAAATGCCTAAGAAAGAATATGGATTGGAAACCATTCTAATTAGTGGTGAAATGAATATTACATATTACAATAAATATAGAGTGCATTAGGATACGATTGTCTATTTGAACATTGTTGCTGAATTTTACAATCACTAATATTGTTCGGCAAGGTTGTTTATAACACATTAGCCGATGGAACATCATGGCTTGCAAGGAAAAGGAAAGTTTGTTAGTGTCATAAAGACACAACATTGGTACATAATAAATAAATCAAAAAATGTAAAGGCTTATACAATTGATGACAAGGATGAGGCAAGATAGTTGCAATAAAACACAGTAAGAAAATATAATCTAGGCATACCTTGTGTAGGGAATGAATTGAAGTATGGATATAGAAAAGGAGGTCTGCTCTCCATCCTACCATATTGTCTAATTGAGTGTGATCGACTCTTCCTACTTGGGGAAGAGAGCCCAAGAATTGGCATGTAGATTCATAACTACAATTACAATCACTTGATCTTCTTAGCTGGTTGAACTTGGCTTAGAAATATCATCCATCTGTTTACCATATAAACTTGAATATTAACACCCAACTTCTTGAACTATCTCTCCAAAGCAAGAACAACAGTGAGTCGATTAACAAGGAAATTTGAAAATTCATGCACAAAATGAAAAGCAATTTTCCTTGGTGTAGTGTGTGAACCACAAATCAAACACACTCCCGAAGGATTCCTTTGACATGTAGCTCTTCCCATTTGCTTCAAACACACATCTTCTTGCTAATTTTCCTTAACAAAAGTGGGAAAAGATATTATCAGACATGACACTTTCCTTTTGCATATGCATCCATCTATCCTTTCAAAAAACACAAAATTACCTGCAACGTGCTAACAAAAGCTTCACAAAGCTTAATCCAGCTTGTATTCTCATAGAAGGTTACCCTCATCACTCATGGATCTCATTTCAGGTATAGCAATAGAATAACACAAAAGGATGCCTTGCTGAAAATTTCCAAGTGTATGTATGTGATGAAAAAATATGTTTGCTAGAGTTATAGCACATCTGCCACCTACTATATGGATTAGTGTGCATAGCAAATAGTACAACCTTTTGTATACAATGTCTTCGTGAAAATTTAAATAATGTATATATATGTGTGTGTGTGTGTGTGTGTGTGTGTGTGTGTGTGTGTGTGTGTGTGTGTGTGTGTGTCCATATATGTGTGTGTGTGTCCATATATGTGTGTGTGTGTGTGTATTTATGTGTATATGTATATATATATATGTATGTATGTATGTATGTATGTATGTATGTATGTATGTATGTATATATATCTATATATATATATGTGTATATATTTATATATGTGTGTGTGCGTGTGCACTATTCTCTTAGAAACATATCCAGAAAAACATAAATATTGAAGAGAGACTCATTGAAAATTGACAATAGCAAACCTATACAAAAAACACTCCTTTCTGAACACATGTTGCTTAAAAATTGAAAGAATATAGCCTACAGAACAACACCTTCTACAAAATGAAACAATATAGCATAAGCAACAAAACTATAATTGACATTCCCCAGTGGGAGCTAACAGAAAGTGTATAACATTGAGTATTTTGTTCCAATGCAAAGAACAGTAATCAACAATACTTGATGGAATGAGATGTAACCTGTATAACATTAAGTATTTTACTAGATCATAGGCATAGAAACAAAATGGATGCCATGGATCAAACAATATTTATTTCAGCACAAAGCAAGGTAGAGGTAAATATTAAAGACAAACAATCATAGTAATATATCCTTACAAAATGATAGGCATAAGATGTTGACAATAGATAAAATAATATTTGTTCTATGGAAAAATATATATATATAGCCTTCTACCTATAACAAACTAGCATACTTTGCAATAGTCAACAGTTTGTTGATAGTTGTGAAGCAATAGATCTTGCAACAACCTACGAAGCACAAGTGATGCCAGCTTCACAAAAAAAATAATAGTAGGTGGTTGTACTTTCACCTTCACAAAAGCTTGTCCTCTTTGCATGAACATTTAGTGTTGGATGGTCTGTGTGTAGTGGGAACAATGGTCAATGCAAGATAAGATAAAGTGTATAAGGTAAAGTATTTTAGTAGATTCTAACCACAACCTAAAACTTTTTTTTTTTTTTTTTTGTAAATTCTATTTGAGAAGGATAGAAATCTATACTCTTAGATAGCAATTTGTATATGTAAACTATAAAATAAAATGCAAGACAATAAGGCTTGCTCTCCACCCTACCATATTGGCTCATGGAGCATCATGACGTGAATAGAGATACTGAAAGTGTTTGCAAATTTTAGTAAGGAATTGTTGGGTGTTCTTCTCTAACTTTAGGTGGAAAAACAACATGTAGTGCATAACATTGACTATTTTACTACATTCCAACCATGGCGAGAAAACAAAAGACATCAAGCAAAAAATGTTTCCAAATAGCAAGTACCTAAATTCAAAGAATCATAATTTTATCCTTTGTAGAAAAAAAGTTATGTGAGCCGAAGCACACACCACTTTTTAAAAATGTTGTTTACTATTAAAAACTAGTTATCAAAGGAGATGAAAACAAATTACGATTTAATTTTAATTTTTTATAAAAAAAAACATTTAAAATATAGAGACAAAATCTCACAAATCACTCGTTTACATCATTTTCAAATTCCTAATAGTTTACCTACTATAAGTGTCACAAAGTGAATTTTTCTCTTGAAAATGTTGATTTCAATGTCAAGTTTGGCCAAAAAGTGTAACCCATTATTGTGGGATGACCCAACCACATACAAAATACAAATTTATTGATACATCATTATTATTTTCATGTTCAAATTATAAAATTAAATATCCTTAAATTTTTTTCTTTTTATTAACCAAATCTAATTAGTGATAACTTTAAGAAACCCCCCTCAAAAAAATCTTGGCGAATCTTTCATTTTTTTGGGAAAAAGTATTAATTTTATTGGTAATTTTTTTTACATCACTAAAATTTTATAGAAAATATTGTTGAATCTTGAAAAATAATAGGAAATGTATTAATAATGATGGTGAATCATTCCAATCTTTAAAAATAAATTCTTTTGAAAAGGTAGGGGCCTAAAGTGGAAATTTTCAATGGGTTTAAGGGGTAGACTATAATATTGCTTACCACTATTGACTTAAAATATAATCTAGCAATGCTCTTGTTCTATGAGGTAAAATGTATCTGTGGGTTATAATGCTCATGGGGCCCCAAATTCCTTTTGGATCGTCGATCTAATGACACTCATTGTTTTTTGTGAGTTAAAATGCACCTGCGATCTATAATTTTCATGGGACCCAAAACTACGTTTTAGATTGTTGATCTTATCAACAATCAACAATCCAAAATAAATTTCGGGCCCATGAGCATTATAGGTCGTGGGTATATTTTACCTCCTAGAATACAATTAGAGCTATTAAACTATATTATAAATCAAAATTGGGGGTACTAAACTATATTATAAATCAATTGTGGAAACTAAATAAAGGAAATATGGAATTTCTACTATAACTTATGAAATTTGGACAAATTTGATCTAGTTTAATTTAATCTCTATTTAAAGATTAAATTTATTTCGTTTATTTAAAATTATTTATACAATATTATTATTTTCATTACAATTTCCAAACTGTTTATTGAAAGTTGAATTATATAGCTATTCATTCTAAAATTTCCTCACAAATACAGTCATGATCAGGTCGCTCTGAAGGGGAAATGATCAGGTTGCCGATATGCTGCGCCATGTAGATTGAATCTCTGAGTGACAAAATGTCATCAACGTGGCGAACATCACTCTTTTTACATTTGATTTCTCATCTCCACGATAACATCTTACAATTTTTTGAAACGACAACATTAGTACGTCAATGGCGAAGTTTCAGTCTGAAGCGAGAAAATAGCAGGGAAAGGATAAATTAAGGTGGGCGGTGGGTTCCAGGGAGGTAGGCTTTTTAAGGAAAATTCAGTGTTCCGGTGAAATTTATAAATATTATAATGAATTTTGTATAATTTATTTGTTTTCATTTAATAAAAATATATTGTACACTTTTTGAAATGACAATGTTTATTGCAAAAGTTGGTGAGATCTTATTAAATAATTTAGTAAATTTTGCATGATTTATTTGCTTTGATTCAATAATTTTAAATGACAATATTTATAGCAAAAGGATAAATTAAGGTGGGTTCCATGGAGGTAAGCTTTCTAGAAAAATTCAATGTGTTTGGTCAGATTTTATAAATATTATAGTGAATTTTGCATACTTTATTTGATTTGATTTAATAAAAAAATCATTGTACATTTTTTGAAATGAAAACATTTATAGAAAAAGGTAGTGGGATTTTATTAAATATTATCGTAAATTTTGCATGATTTATTTGCTTTGTTTCAATAATTTTAAGTGACAACATTTATGGCAAAATGATAAATTAAGGTGGGCTCTATGAAGGTAAGCTTTCTAGAAAAATTCAATAAAGAAAACATTATACATTTTTGAAATGACAACATTTATAGCGAAAGGTGGTGGGTGGGCCATAGAACATAGGCTCCATGGAGGTAGGCTTTCTAAAAAAAATTCATTGGCTGGTGAGATTTTATTAATATTAATGGAAATTTTGCATAATGTAAATTTAAAAATTTAAACTTCTAAATTTAGAAATGCTAGTCATTTCAATAATTTTACTATTTGCATATTTAATTTAGAATAAATAAATAATATAAATTAATAAAAAAATAATTTATGAGAATTTAAATATTTTCATGTTTTCAAACTAAATATTAAAAGGTAGGAAAAATTAGGAGTTACTCTTATTCAGAAAAAAAATAAAACTTAATTAATTTTGTAACATATATTTGTTTTCCTTGTTTGAAAGGCTTTCCTAGAGTCACAAGACAACATGAGCTAAAAGATTCGGTGTACACAAAAACTCCACATTAAATCTAGGATTAATAATAAATCCTTACCATTTATATCCTCACCCTAAAAATCTTTTAAAAAGCTTGATTTTTCTTTCTAGTTGGAACAGTTTAATCTTCGCCCATTACATTCTATTGCACAAAAACAAACTACCTGGTATTGTGGACTATAAAAGGACCTTTCCTTTCTTTTTGTTCATCCATCCAAGAATTTTTTTTTTAATATGTTATTTAGTATTTTTAAGGATAAACAAAATTTAAAATTTATTTAACAAAATTTAAAATTTATTTATTATTTTTAATTTTTCAGTCATATACAATTCTAAAATACCTTTAGATCTTAATATTTTTTATTTTCAAATAATTAGAAATATTTACGCTATCCAACCATTTACTAACATCTTTAAATATTTTAATAATTTAAAATACATGGAGAATATCTACAACATTAAAATATATGTAGACTTCAAGATCTATTTTCAAGGAGGGGATCTCAAAAAAAAAAAAACATATCCTATAGAATTAATGAAAATCCTCTTAATGAATCTTCTCAACTAGAGTTTAAAAATGAAATATGCGTTTTAAATTGAGCATGAACATAAGTTTAAGACAATGAAACTTAACCAATATATCTATGGTCTTAAAAGGGGCTTAAGTGTTTGGCACTAGGGTGATCCCATAGGAATATGTTTTGTTTGTGGGACAAAGCAAAAAAAAGAGAGTTTTAGAAGACAAAAATATTGAACACCTTAGACCTACCACGTGCCAATAATGTTTGAATGGAGAACTTTGAATGGATGCCTCTATCATAAATGTTAAATGTTTCATGTTGAAAACCATTTATGGAAGGGACCTTTAAATGACGTTACCTTCATCAAAGGGACCTTCAATTGAAGGTCTTTATGGTGCTATCCTTCCTCTATTGACCTAGTTTTCATAGGAAATTTCTAGTTTGAAGTAATGGCTAGACCATTGAATGGAGTCACCATGACATGATATTTTCTAGGATCATAGCCCTTAGAGTAAGATTTTTGAAAAAAATAATTTATGATATATTTTATTTGATTATTATATATATGGGTCTGTGTAGGATCATGGGGGGTCAAACAGTGGTGGTGCAACAAAAAAAAAGCAACACAAAGGAAGTGAAAATCGTGGAATTCGCATTTGACTTTTTGGTTGGGTTGGTAAAAAGTGCATTTTCTAAGGTAAACACAAAAACAAAATGGATATCTGTTATTAACAGATATCCATTTTTTAAAAAGCGATATGATATTCGTGAGTAACAAAGATTTGATATTAACAATAAAAAATAGATATCTATTTTTGGGTGTATAAATAAAAGAAGGTAGTGTTTTCCAGTTTAATAGTGAATGTTTGTGGGCAAAGAGAAGGAAAACGGATATCTATTTTTTGCCTCCTAAACCAATTTTCATTGCTAGCATTCAGACTTATCAACAAAAAATATAAAGAGGTCTATTAAAATGTATTTTATTATAATTGTTTTTTTACAAATATATTAGGTTTTTTATAGAGATTTTAGGAATTAGTTGAAAATTATGTTAATTTTTTTAAAATTCTAATTTATAACAAGGTTTAAATGAAACATGGGTCAATGAGTTTGACTCGAAACTACACGGTTGAATCCTGATAGCAATATCATAATTTGACACGCTGTGGAAAAATACCTCCTACTTATCAATTGATGAGCTAAAGGGGCTCTATTATGAATGGTTCATAAGGCACAACACTTGCTGAAGGTTTTGCAAATGGGGTAACAACTCAAGGGGCTTAACCTTGGAGAAAACTCCTTGGTTAAGGCTTGAGCTGGAGCAGTACTGGGATGGTTGACCTCCGGGATGGACTAGTGCTTCACCTCTGTGAGCATCACCTAGATGCAATGAGTGCTAAGTGGACCATTGATATCATGAGAGATGGGTTCTTGTTGAACCACTACTCATGAAACATGGGTCAATGAGTTTGACTCGAAACTACGGTTGAATCGATAGCAATATCATAATTTGACACTGTGTGGAAAATACCTCCCTACTTATCAATTGATGAGCTAAAGGGGCTCTATTATGAATGGTTCATAAGGCACAACACTTGTTGAAGGTTTTGCAAATGGGGTAACAACTCAAGCGGGCTTAACCTTGAGAGAAACTCCACGTTAAGCGCTTGAGCTGGAAGCGATCTTGGATGGGTGACCTCCGGGACGGACCAGTGCTTCACCTCTGTGAGCATCACCTAGATGCAATGAGTGCTAAGTGGACCATTCGATATCATGAGAGATGGGTTCTTGTTGAACCACTACTCATGAAACATGGGTCAATGAGTTTGACTCGAAACTACACGGTTGAATCCTGATAGCAATATCATAAGGTTTAAATGCACCAAGATCTAGCAAAATGTACTTGCGATACATAATTTTCATGGGGCCCAAAACTACTTTTGGATTGTTGATCTCATCAACAATCAAGGATCAAAAAAAATTATGGGCCCATGAGCATTATAGATCGTGGGTATATTTTACCTCACAGAATACAATTAGAACTAACAAACTATATTATAAATCAAAATTAGGGCTATTAAACTATATTATAAATCAATTGTGGAAACTAAATAATTGAAATATGACCCTAAAGCAACTAATAATTATGATATACTCTTGACGAATTAATATAGATTTCTACTATAACTTATGAAATTTAGACGAATCTCATCTAATTTAATTTAATCTTTATTTAATAATTAAATTTATTTCATTTATTTAAAATTATTTATACAATATTATTATTTTCATTACAATTTCCAAACTGTTTATTGAAAGTTGAATTATATAGCTATTCATTATAAAATTTCCTCACAAGTACAGTCATGATCAAGTCACTCTGAAGGGGAAATAATTAGGTTGCCGACATGCTTGAATTTCTGAGTAACAAAATGTCATCAACGTGGCGAACGTCACTCTTTTTACATTTGATTTCTCATCTCCACGATAACATTTGAAATGACAACATTAGTACATCAATGGCGAAATTTCAGTCTGAAGCGAGAAAATAGCGGAAGAGGATAAATTAAGGTGGGCGGTGGGTTTCATGGAGGGAGGTAGGAAAATTCAGTGTTTTGGTGAAATTTTATAAAATATTATAGTGAATTTTGTATAATTCATTTGCTTTTATTTAATAAAAAAATATTGTACAGTTTTTTGAAATGACAATGTTTATAGCAAAAGGTGGTGAGATTTTATTAAATAATTTAGAGAATTTTGCATGATTTATTTGCTTTGAATCATTTATAGCAAAAAGATAAATTAAGGTGGGCTCCATGGAGGTAAGCTTTCTAGAAAAAATCAATGTCTTTGGTGAGATTTTATAAATATTATAGTGAAATTTGCATATTTTATTTGATTTGATTCAATAAAAAAATCATTGTACATTTTTTGAAATGAAAACATTTATAGAAAGAGGTGGTGGAATTTATTAAATATTATAGTAAAATTTGCATGATTTATTTGCTTTGTTTCAATAATTTGAAATGACAACAATTATAGCCAAATAATAAATTAAGGTGGGCTCCATGGAGGTAAGCTTTCCAAAAAAATTCAATAAAGAAAACATTGTACATTTTTGAAATGACAACATTTAGAGCAAAAGGTGGTGGGTGGCCCATAGGACATAGGCTTCATGGAGGTAGGCTTTCTAGAAAAAATCGGTTGGCTGGTGAGATTTTATTAATATTATTGGGAATTTTGCATAATGCAAATTTAAAAGTTTATATTTCTAAATTTAGAAATGCTAGTCATTTCAATAATTTTACTATTTTACATATTTAATTCAAAATAAATAAATAATATTAATTAATAAAAAAATAATTTATTTCTATTTAAATTTTTTAATGTTTTCAAACTAAATATTATAAGCTACGAAAAATTAGGAGTTACTCTTATTCAAAAAAAAAAAAGAAGTTGTAACATATATATTTTTTTTCCCAAGTCAAGAGGCTTTCCTACAGTCATAATACAACATGAGCTAAAACATTCCATGTACACAAAAACTCCACATTAAATTTAAGATTAATAATAAATCCTCACCATTTATATCCTCGCCCTAAAAATTGTTAAAAAGACTTGATTTTTTCTATCCTCACCCTAAAAATTGTTAAAAAGACTTGATTTTAGTCCACAATTGGTGTAGTTTAATGGTCACCCATTACATTGTGTTGCACAATCGCCTCCCTTTACATTGTTGCATTTTGTTCATCCATCCCAGAAAACAATTTTTAATATGTTATTTACTATTTTTTCTGATAAACAAAATTTCAAATTTATTTATTATTTTTAATTTTTCACTCATATACAACCCCAGCCCTTAATCAGCACCCTGTTCATTTTAGCCTCATGAGAGAGAATATAAGCTACAAAAATTTCTATCATAAACAGTTTAAGAATGTGGTTATTTAGATGTGAATGCAAAACAATATATAAATCATCAAATTAAAGGTGTTTTTGTGTAAATCCGATTTCATTTAACATGTGATACTTTAAATCCGATAAAAACGGGCCCACGATGTCACTTAGATGAAGCGTGAGAAAGCATTCATCTGATTGATCCATTAACAGAATTTTCCACTATAAAAGGAAGTAAAATTGTAAGTGAATCATTCAAATCTCTTCCACTCACACCAGCAAAATGGAAGCCCATCTCCACCTTTATGAGATGATCTTTTCTGCTGCCAAGCCCATGGCTCTCAAAGCAGCTGTCTTGCTTAACATCCCGCAAATTATAGCTACACATGGCGGAGAAAATCCTCTGTGTGTGGATGAAATTGCACAGCACATTTCTTCCTGCGGAGAAAATAAGGTTCCCCAGAAGGAATACCTGTTTAGGATTCTGAGATTGCTGGCTTCTTGTGGGGTCTTCACTGAAGACATGGATGAGCAAACCAAGCAAATGAAATATGGGTTGAACAGCGTTTCAAAGTTGCTAGTGAAGGAAGAAAACAAGGAGTCCTGTGTGCCATTTGTGATGTTAATAGCAGACAAAGTTTACTTGGATGCTCACCACCATTTTCATGATGCTGTTTTGGAAGGGTGTCACCCCTTTGAGAAAGTGCATGGCACAGGCCCCTGGGAATATGTCAGAACAAATGCTGAAGCCAACAAGCTTTTCAATCAGGGCATGGCCTGCGATACAAAGGAAGTCATGGCTTGTGTGGTGAAGATGTATGATGGGTTCAAGAGCGTTAAGAGTGTGGTGGATGTAGCTGGGGGAGTGGGGTCTGCATTGTCTGTTATAGTAGCTCAACATTCACACATACAAGGCATTAACTTTGACTTACCCCATGTCATTGCAACTGCACCTCCCATACCTGGTAAGCAATCTCATCTCAATTTTCACAGCTTGAAAAACTAATTAGTTCTTTCCTTTCTTGCGGATTTATAGTGCTGGCGATCTGTATGCACAGACTCGTACATAATAGAATAAATATACTAAAAGTGTCTATTTCAATGGAAAGAGTGTTTTTTTAAGGGTTTTTAAACAATTTCAGTTATTTGAAAGAAGAAAAATATATTGCAATCCAATCCTACTAAATTTTATATTTTATGATAGTTATATGTTTGAAGCCTGAAGTTCAAATCCTATTTAATAAATATTTTAATATATTATGTTTTTTTTTATATTTTATGATAGTTATATGTTTGAAGCCTTAAGTTCAAATCTTATTTAATAAATATTTTAATATATTATATTTTTTTTTTAATAAAAAATAAAATTTTATTTTATATAATTTATTGATTGCCATGAATTGTTCTTGGTGAACTTTCTATTAGCTGAATTTGTCATGTCGGTGAATTTTCTCTAGTAAATTGTTGGTGGCGAATTTTCCTAGAGCCATATATAATATATAAGTAAGTAAATCTTATTTACTTTTTAGAAATTTATGACATTATTTGTTATTGTTTACTTATAGGAGTGAAGCATATTGGTGGAAACATGTTTGATCAAATTCCTTGTGGAGATATAATTTTCATGAAGGTAAAAACTTTAACACTAAGAAACAACATACTTTCATGTTCTATGACTTCATCTATTTGTTTTTTACATCAATACTATGTTTTCTTAGAGGTTTTTATTATATTTAATGTAATTTTCTATGTCTTCTAGTTCTTTGTTTTATCAATACTATGATAATCAATGGTTATTATTATAATTATTGCAGTGGATTTTACATGATTGGGATGATAACAAGTGTATAGAACTTTTGAAGAAGATTTATGAAGCAACACCAAAAGAGGGGAAGGTCCTAATTGTTGATGCACTCATTGATGGTTCCCAAGGAAGCTTAAATCGACTAGGATTATTGTTTGACGTAGCTATGATGATCTTTACTACAGGTGGAAAGGAGAGAACCGAGGAAGAATTCAGTCGATTATTTTTCAAAGCAGGATTTAAGAGCTACAAAATCATGAAACTACCTTTTCTCCAAGTACTTATAGAAGTATCTAAGTCCTAAATCATGCCTAAGATATGATAATACTATATTTATCTTTAAATAGTTATAGAAGTATCTCTATCTGAAGAAATACTTTCATCTAAAAATTTCAAGCAACTATTCAAAAGTTCCTTTTTATTTTGGAATGATATAATTAAGTTGTAAGCATATATTAATATAATATATTTATATATATGAATGAGTAAGTTCGTGTTTTTTATAAATAATGCTTGATTGAATGTTAGTGCATACCTCATTTTCTAATTTTATTTATAAATTTGATGGTAAAAATTGTCAAGTCCTTATGTAATGACTAGTGTAGAACTAGTATATTTTTTCATAAATGTTGAAAAAAATTATATGAGCCTTGAATAGTTCCAACTTCATACATCCCAAGAACTATGAAATTTCTTGTTCTCTACATCATATCAAAATTGTGATTCAAAATTTACCCTATGCATTATAATTAAAATTAAAAATTAAGCTAATTTATTTCTCATTTTCCATCTCAAATTAAAGCCACGATGTAAAATTGATTGGATTGTGCTTTTGAACATAAATTTTAACACTTGCACTCATTCATTTCTCTTTCTATTAAAATTTATTTTCACTCACATTAGTGAATAATTTAAAATTATATTCTAAAATATTTTATGAAATTATAATTTTTTTAGAGGTTTGCTTAGTAAAATTATTCCATGATATATGTAACTATTGGACCTAAAGTTCTAGGTTTCTTATAAAACCTAAACCCCTAGGAGTGAATTTTTATATTTTAAAGTTCCATGACTCCAAGTTCCTCATGGAACCCACCACATGACAATACAATGTGTACTCTGCGTTTCCCTTTTACATCACCCAACTTGAGCTTGATCAACATAAAATAAATGTTTCATGGTTGCATGTTCCTCTAGAAACTTGAATCCCACCAAGAATCTAAGAGTGAAGGTTACATGATAAACCTCTCTTAGCTAATGGAATTAATACCATCCACTCTCATACCTCTCCTTAAATACCATTAATAACTAAAAGTTTTGTTGTATGGGTCGATAATGGGTATGTGTGTATATTGTTAAGTTAGATTTAAAGGATAGAGAATGATGAAAGACCTAATATGGAGGCATGAACAACACTTGCATTAATTGATATTGTGGATTTTTAGAGCTTCCTTTATATATGTGCACATTTTGAAATCTGATATAGCCTACATCGGTTATATGAGCCATCATTTTCATTTGTATGAAGAGGGAAAATTAATTTAAAATATAGTAATTACAATTTAACTAAAATAATAATGAAATTCACTACAAGCCATAAGGTTTCAATTTCTAGTTCTAGATGTTGCAATTTTGGTATTGTAACGATCTCAATTTAACCCAAATTTTTAATAAGATATGTAACTTTGCAAAGTTAGATTCAACCTTGATTAAGTGTCTCACTATTTATGGTGTGCATTTCTAATTAGCTAGCTAGCTAGATGATTGCAAATAATTATAAGGATTTTTCAAGTTGAATAAATATATGGGTATACTCATCGATTACTTAGTAGAATCATTTAATATTATGCAACTATCTATTATTTTTCGAGTGTTTATGTAGAGCCTAGATTAATTGTTTATTTTGAAAGGCCTAATAAATTATGATATCTTGATTACAATATCACCTTGGTTTTAGTTATTGCATGTCTTATATTAATTTTATGAGTTTATTTACCAAATAGATAAAATAACTGGTATGTTATTGTCTCCTTCTCTAAATCATTCTCTACACATTCAAAGGAAATAAATATAAACATCCTTTCATTTTAGCTTTCTCTAGATTGTTCCAACTACTAGGTTTGAATGTACATAACATTAGAGGGGGTTATTATAAAACACATTCACTAAATTTTATGTGGAAGATTATATATACTATAATAACATTCCTACCTCTCAGTTTTTCAAATAAGCATATAGGTTTGAAATGACAACCAAAGTAATAATGGACTATAAAATTTGTATGATTTGTGTCAGGGTTAATGTTTATTTTTTAAAATCAATATTTTTTTAGTACCTTAGGTAAACTACCCTTTGTTTAGTAGAGAAATAAGGGAAGCAAGTAATAGCCACCTCACTAATTGGTCTTGAATTTCCTAGCCTAAACAAGATAACCAAATAAGTCTCGTTGTGCCTCCTAAAATCAAACAAGTTTATAAAGTCAAAGAGAAAATGGTTGAACAACCTCCCAAGGTTCCTTCCATTCCTCTCTTAAATGAAGAAAAAAAACCTATGGTTGATAATCCCTCTCTTACACAATTGTAACTTGAAAATCAAACAAAAAGAAACAAAAATGCTAGAGAGCATAGACATAAACATCGTGATATTGCTCATCTAATACGAGTAAAACGTTAAGATACAACTCAAAATAAAAGAATAGATCAAGTAATACATGATGATTCTCCACCTTCATTGCAACAAGAAAATCCTATATCTTGACCACAACAAGAACAAGCACCTTCCTTGGATATTACCGTAAATCCTTTTGTTTTGACTAATTTGGATGATGATAATGAAATTGCAAGAATTGATGAAGTGCATAGTGAGATAAATTCATTTTTTCCCCTCTTCTATGAAATTAAATGATAACAAGTGTGATGATCCTCCTAACCAGAGTGACTATTTGCCACATGTTGAACCTAGTGAAGTTCCTAGTACATCACTTTTCGTTGTCCCTTTGGCTAGTTATCCACCTTCTGCATATGTTGAACAAGATTGTGATGTCGATGACCTGTTATAGGTTGAATCACATGTGCTTTACTAGTCTTTTTATTTGTCTTCTTTTCATGTTATTTTTTTGTGATTGCATGCGTGTAATGTGATTTCTCACATCATTTTGTTTGACACGTCTTTATGTTCATTCCTCTATTTGTACCTACATTCTTCTATATGTCGTAAACCTTTATCTTTTATTTTTTCTTGTGTTTTCCTTTGGGGATGATGCAACGCATCAAGACATTCAAGTCTCTTCCATGTTGACCCAAAATATTTTCCTTTGTTTTTTCTCTCTATATGTCATTCTTCTAGTTTTATGAGTATTTGAGGATTGATGGCATTTTTGAGCTCTATAATAACAATGTAGCAAAGATATATGGTGACCCCGAATCTATGTCCATTCTTTATGTGTTTTGGATTTTCTTTTGGGGAAACCCCTTTTTCATGGTGTAGCTTCATTTGGAAACATATTCTTGACATAGGTATTTTCAAATAAGCTTTCATGTAGATTCTTTATTGTTGAGCATTTATCATTTTCTACTTTAAAGTAATTTCTCATAGCATAGTGTTTAGCAATTTATTTAAAGTGGGGGCATACATTGGCATTATCTTTTGACATTTTGACTATAAATTGTGTTTCTTAGTATGGTATTCTTAATTCATGTGATGTGTCTTCCTCTTGGTGGTTTCAATAAGTTTAATGTCCTTCAAGATTGTGACCTTTTCGAGCATATGGAATTCCTCTTAGTGGCGATGCTATAGATTGCATTCCCTAAGTTGTGAATCTTTTATCCTCAACTTTTACTCTCTTAGAGACATTAGGAAATATGTTTTGTAAGAGGAGACCTTTCATTAACTAATAAAAACCCCTTCAAATATCTTATTTCATGTTTTTCAAGGCTACTGAGAATAACACACCTTGCTTGCCAATAGGGCCATGTTTGTTCATAAGTGCTTAGCATCACACACCTTGCTAGCCTTGCGAAGCTCGAAGTTACAACATTTTTCATGGCCACCAAGCATAACAAACCTTGCTTCCCAGTAGGGCCATGTTTGTTCATGAGTGCTTACAATAATGCAAGTTTCTAAGCCTTATGAAGCTTGAAGTTCATATTGTGTGGTGCCTTATCAAATTTATTAGGAGGTATAACTTTGGGATGGTTAGTTCAATCAGAGCCTAATAATAATCTCTCATTTTCCACTCTTTGTGGGCTCAACTAGTGGACAATGAATTTCACTAGCCCATGTGAGTGCATTGTTTTGTTGCATAGTGGACAGTGGGTTTCACTTGTAAATATTTTTTGGAAAAATAATTAACTCTTGATCCACATCGAGTTGGACAAATAGTCAAGGCTTAATCCACCCCTTTTTATTTTTTTATTTTTCTCTCTTTTGGTCTTTTGCATTGTATGATTCAGTATCTTGTCATTACAACTACATATTTAAGAAAGCCATGTGTCTCTTTGTGCCTTTGTTTGTTTTACCATGAGATCTTAGAACTTAGACCTCTCTTGATTATCTACTTTAGTGTGAGTTTCACACAAGGTCCTCCTCTCACTAAAGTGGGGGCTAAATGTAGTACAGGAAAATGCACTCCTTTACATTTTCACACTTTGTTAAGGCCCCTCAATTAAACTTGGAGTTAAGTAGGCCTTAATAATCCCTATTTTGTAATGTTTGTTCTAGGAATAGGTGCCTAGAACCCATTTTCCCATGGGTGAATGGGTCCTCCCTAGGCCTTTGAACCCAAATCTAAAATATTTTTTTGATAGTATTTTAGTGTCCCTAAAATAAAATTTCAATGGTAGCTTGTAATGTTTAATTTTTGGGAAATTAAGGATACGTACCTCTCAATGCAATGTTATTTTATCAAATCAATCCTAGAGGTTTTTACGAAGAAGTTAGATTTTTCATATAAGTATTCCTAAAGAAAAGTTTATGATCAAGGGCGTTCAACTGCATATTTATCATTCATTTATTGCAGCAATCAAAATCTCAAGCATCATGCCAAACTCTTCTTGCATCATGCATGTTTTTTGAGCTAACATTGTGACGTAGGTTTCAAAGATTCAAGCAAGCATTCAAGTCATATTTCAAGCATAAATTCAAGCATCAAGATCCACATCATTTGAATCCATTTCATGCAATATCAAGCTCAAGAATTCAGACTTCCAAAGGATTATTCAAGGGTTGGTGAGTTGCAACATTGCATTTTTCATTCATCATTCCCTTCATATTTCATTATTTTAGTTCAAGGCTTAATTATCCAAGTGGGGTTTGAGCAAGGAAAATCCCCATTCACCAAAAATTAAAAAAATACCTCGTGTTTTTTTGTTTTAGATCTTAGGTTGAACAAGGATTCAAGATCTCTTGAAGAGAAAGAGTGGAAAAGTTGTCAATGTTGCGAAAGTTCTCAAAGTTGTCATCAAATCATGAAAACTCACCTACAAATTTGATTTCATAATTTTTGACACTGAAACCCAGATCAAATGGAAGCTACAAACTAACATTAGAGGATCCCAAAAGTTGTTTGAAAACCTTGCATAGAGACCCATTCACCCGTGGGTGAATGAGTCCCAGTTTGCCTCTAAAACTGCCTTTTGCTGATTGCTACACAATTTTTTACCCTTCTCAAATCTATAGAAAGTTTGTTGTATTTATTTGTATTGAACTTTAAATTGATGTTTTGAGTTTTAATTGGCATAATTGAGTTGATTTGATATTTTTTAGTTTTTCTCCCAAAAATGTTGTTCAAGTTGATACCCTCATACTCAAGCATAAGGATATCAATAGATTTCCTCATTGAGTTTACTCACCAAAGGGTTGCAAGTCAATTCTTTGTGTGGATCTCATTTCATAATGAAATAAAAAAAGATAGGTTCATACCCCCCTTTTTTCCCCACTCCATATCCATCTTAACATATAATTCTTTGTTTTAATACCCAAGATGCAAAGGGGAAGACATGCATTCTATCCACATGGAGTTTACCCTAGGGAATGAATCTTAGTTGATCTTGCATAGAATGATTAAGTTGTATCACCATAAACATGTTAATTGCAGACAACTTGTTAGGATAAAAGTGAATATTTATACATCAAATACTATATAGAGCTAAGATGACACCAATATGTATGGGCAATAAGTTGTGTTATACTAGAGACCATACAATAATTCTATCATTATGTGACTACTATAAACTATGTTGTAGGAGAACCACAAAAGAGAGATGAGGAAACTCACAAAGATAGATTATAGGGGGTTACCCCCATACTAGATGACAAATAAGATAGCTAAATATGTAGAAATATTTAAAACAAAATCACAAGATAAGATATTTTTAATGAGAATGTGGGAATCCCTATATTTCCTTGTGTTTCACAAAGGAACATAAGTTATTTAGGGTCCTATCATAACAAAGACATGATAGAGAGACATGGGATTTGAATATTTTGGGTCAATATGATTCACATCGATAAAATTTTTATAACTATATATGAATCATCATCAAGTTTGCAAATATTTCATATTGTGAGGAAGGAAGACATGAAGAAAAAGTGAAAACACAAATTTGGGTTAACATGGAAGAAGGCCTAAATACCTTGAATGCTTTGTATTATCCCAAAATGTCAAAAATTAAGGAAAAACAAAGAGAAGAATGATGATACAAATATAATTAGTTTATGACAGATTTTATCCCCTATGTCCAAGTATCTATGAGGGTATCTTAGGTCCTCTAGGAGAGATTACAACATATACATAAAAGAACATGGGAACAAAAACAAACAAACAAACTATAATCTAAAGATGTGTAAGGTACTACTCTAGTAAATTATGTCTAGAAAGTCATCCTCCTCATATTCTAGATCATAGCAGGAATGAGTGTGAGCTCACAATAGAGAAATGGGAAGAATGGTACTAGATGCCTTGCCTACAAAAATACTAAAGATGTGGTTGCTTCAATATTCCCATCTACTAGATCTTGTGAGTTGAGTGGCAATGACTTTATGAAAGTATTTGATAATATAAAAAATGTCCTCTAGAGAGTCAAACATACAATTATCTACAGAGGAGTGTGGTGACTCAACTATAGGTTGTGATGGAGTAGGAGCCTAAATGTGAACCTTTGAGTGAGGAGTAGTAACAAACTTTGGTAAAGAAGAGATATCCTCAATGATGAGGATATAAGAAGAAATGGGAGTGGAAGGAGTAGACTTATTGTGGCATGATTTAGGGATAGGATCCTACTCAATCCTACACATGGATGATAGCCTAGAGTGTTGAGGTCTAGGATGACCAAACATGGCCACACTAGACATGACCTTTGTGTGAGGCATATCTATGGGCTGCACAAGTCAAGGAATGCTAATTAGAGTGGTGAGGAGAGGAAGTTATAGAGAAGGCACAATCAATACATGCACCCTCTTGGGGTGAAGTTCATCCACACTTCTTCAATGGACTAAAAGAAAGACAAAAGTAGGAGTAGAAAGGAAAGAAGGCAGAGGGATTGAGAAAAAAGACTTATCCTTGGATTTTTGCATGACATTGTGTAACATTTCCATCAAACATCAATGGAAATTATGCTCACACACAATCTGGCTCTAATTGAGATGGGGACTAGGGATAAGATCTTGAGAATATGCTAGGACTATTGGTGAAGTTTTCTTCATAACCATTAATGGTAG
>VDFB02014368.1:0-23048 GCA_007258455.2 Sequoia sempervirens | reverse complement strand
GGATGGAAGGTTGTACTCTTCTTCAGCTTGGTGTCCATGAGTCCCCACAAAGTTGACCAAAATTCCCCCAAGAATCGAGAATCTCGATCCGATACAATAGAAGTAGGTAACCCAAAATGAACCCATACAAATTGAAAGTACATATGAGCTGTCAGTTCAGCAGTGACTTGCTTTTTACATGGCATCAAAATACACATCTTGCTGAACCGATCAACTACTATATACAAATAATCATGTCCCTTCCTAGACATAGGTAACTCCCCAACAAAGTCCATTGACACACTTTCCCATGGACGAGAAGGTACAGGTAGAGGTGTGTATAAGCCCAATTTCCTGTTACTAGGCTTACTAGTTGCACACATAACACAACCTCTAATATACTTAGTTACAGTTTCTTGCATACGAGGCCAATAACAATACTTCTGCAGCTGAGTCAATGTTTTGTTTACCCTAAAGTGTCCTACAATCAATGAGGTATGTGCTTCTCTAATCACCTGTGCTTGTTCATCTTTTGGAATACATAATTTACCCAAGTGATATAACAGTTTATCCTGCACATAATAATCTTTCTCTTCTACATGTTTACCATTCATTAAAGCAGCATAGATATCCTTAAAGTTCTCATCATTAGCATATTGTTCCTGAAAAATTTCATGAACCATAGAACTATTCTGAAGGATTATCAAAGCATTCATCATAGGAGGTCTAGAGAGCATGTCTGCTACTTTGTTATGGGTACCTTTCTTATACTTAATAACCAAATGAAACTGTTGCAAAAAACCCATCCACCGAAAGTGCCTACTTTGTTGCAGTTTAGTTTGTGAGTGCAAATATTGTAGTGGTTGGTGATCAGTGTGGATTACAGTTTCTTTCCCCATTATGTAGTGTTTCCATTTTTTAACACTCTGAACTAAAGCATAAAGTTCTTTATCATACGTGGGATAGTTACTTACTGCTCCTGAAAAGGTTTCAAAGTGGTAGCAAACTGGTTTACCTCCTTGCATGAGTACTGCTCCCATGGCAAACCCACTCGCATCTGTCTCGATCTCAAATGGTTGATGTAGATCTGGTAAGGCCAAAACTGGTGCGGTGCTCAACTTTCCTTTCAAAGTGTCGAAAGCCTTCTGTTGCGGACCTCCCCACTGAAAAGTTGCCTTTGTACTGGTTAATGCATGTAATGGTGATGCTATAAAAGAGAAGTTTGCAATAAACTTTCTCCAGTACTGAACTGCACCTAGAAAACTTCTAACCTCTGTGACTGTACTTGGCTTAGGCCATTTTACAATAGCTTCGACCTTCGCAGGGTCTACTTTCAATTGACCACTCCCTACGACATAGCCTAAGTACACTAAGGATGTCTTAGCAAATTCACATTTAGACATCTTTACATAGAGTTTTTCTTTTCTCAATACATCAAAGACTTTCTTTACATGACTTACATTATCTTCCCAAGTTCGACTGAATACAAGGATATCATCTAAATAGACTATGACAAAATCATCAATAAAAGGACGAAAGACATCATTCATGACTCTCATAAAGGTAGCTGGTGCGTTACAAAGCCCAAAAGGCATAACCAACCATTCAAACAGTCCCTGTTTTGTCTTAAATGCAGTCTTCCAGATATCATCTTCTGCAATTCTTATTTGATGATAACCACTTCTCAAATCTAACTTAGTAAAGTAAACTGCATGTTTTAACTGATCAAGTAAATCATCTATTATGGGAAGAGGATACCTGTTCTTTACCGTTATCTTGTTCAAGGCACGATAGTCGATGCACATCCTCCAAGTTCCATCTTTCTTTGGAACCAAGACAATTGGAGAACCACAAGGTGAAGTACTAGGACGAATCACTCCTTTTTCCACCAACTCTTGAACCTGCTTTTTAATTTCCTCATTCTGCATAACTGATAAACGGTACATGCCGATATTAGGAAGTGGCACATCCTGCTGTAACTGGATTTCATGTTGTATCTCTCTCTTGGGTGGCAACCCCTTCGGTTCCTGAAACATGTCATCATAAGCGGAAATAACTTTGACCATTTCATTTTTATGTTTTGGGTCACACCCCTTGAATGCCTCAGATTTATCATCTTCTTTGGCTTTTACAAGCATCAATACAAAGTTTTTACTTGAGTTGACCAACCTCTTCATTTGACCAGCATTAACTAGTGTAAGATTAGTCTTCACCTTATGTGCCCGTACAATGTATTCTACCCCATCTTTAAAAAGATGATACTTATTCTCCCCCCTATAAAAGATTGCTTTTCTGTCATAAAGATAAGGACTCCCTAACACAAGCCCACAAATATCCAAAGGGACCACATCGACTTCTACCTCATCTACAAAGTTTGCAGTGATAGCAAATCTCAATTTACATTGTTTAGTTACTTGTAATTGAGCATCATCGCAAACCCATCCAAGTGGATATGGTTTCGGATGAGGTGTTGTAGCCAAATTAAGTCTCTTTACAACTTCTTCAGATATTAAGTTTACTTGTGAACCCGTATCAAACAGAGTATCAATCTTAGTATGTTTCGTTACAACACGAATGTGAAACAATTCATTTCTTTGCTTATCAAACTTAGGAGAAGATTCTTTACTTGTACTTGCACTGGCATTAGAAAAACTTGCATCAGATGAGAGAGATATACCTTTCCCTTTACCTTGGATTCCGGTAGCAACAATCTTTGTCTCATCTCCGGAGTCTGAACCAAGATCCTGTTGAATCACTGCAGTAGTCTTCTTGCCTTTATTACCTCCATATCTTTTCGGCCTCAACTCAGGATGAAGCTTCCAGCATCTTGAATCATCATGCCCCTCTTTCTTGCAATGGGAGCACGTAGGTTTCTCACCCTCTTTCTTAGCTGTAGCTGTTTTCTTCCCTTTGCCTTTATCTTTGTCTTTGTCTTTCCCTTTAGACTTACCCTCGAACTTAGATGGTTTCTTGGAAAAGTTATCACTAAATGTATTCTTACCCCTAGACTCTAAATGAGTAGCTTGAACAGACACCTCGTCTAGATTGTTGGGACTCAACATCAAAATAGTGTGCCTAAGGTAAGAATGTAAACCACCAATATACTTAAGTAATGTGTCTTGGGTATACAAGGGAACATTTAGAGCAATGGCCCGTTTCCTAAACTCATGAGTATACTCCTGGACAGACTGCCCCTTACCTTGCCTAAAGGTTTGCCAATTCATGGTTAACTGTTGCATGTAACCTAAAGGGTAGAATTGTTTCCTAAGGGCAGCAACAAACTCCATCCAAGACATGTTAACTTGACCATGGCGAGCAATTTCTTCACGAGTTTTACTCTCCCACCAGGTGAGAGCTGTACCTCCCAACCGGAGAGTTGCTAATTGAATCCTAGAAGCATCTTCTACTAGGCCTTGTATCCTACAGTATACTTCTACTTGTTGGACCCAATCGTCTAACTTCTCAGCATTTAACTCCCCACAGTATTTAGGTAACTCAAATTTTACATCAAGCTTAATTACAAGCTTAGATTTGCTCTTAAATGGATTTACATTAGCAGAAGGAGAAGGAGAAGGAGGAGAAGAAGGGGAAGAAGAAGGAGGAGAAGAAGGGGGAGTAGAAGGAGGAGAAGGAATTTCTGGAGCTTTCCCCTCTGTGTCTTTCTGCTTCTTGTGCTTTGAAGAATCTCCCTTTTCACTCTTCTTCTTTTCAGCATAAAGTTCGTCCACCATTGCCTTCATGTCAAGAAATAGCTTCTGGAAATCCTTGACACTAAGCTCTGAACTTTGACCACCTTCTTTTTCTTCCATCTGTGACGGTTGATTAACTCTTCGTCTTCCGATTTCTGGATTGTATTCTTCAAGTTCTCCTTCGCCTCGTTGCAACCTGGATCTCGTTAGCATTCAAATTGCAATACAAGCCACATACATAGCTCTGATACCAACTTGATCTATTTAGGATCTAGGACTTATTGCTTACAGAATGCTTAACGTAAAAGATCAATTATTACAACGTTTAACTTAAGTGATTACAAATTTAAATGCTCAAATGAAATAAATGAACATAAAATAATTAAATGCCAAGAATAAACTGAGAAAGAAAAGAGAGAAGAAATAGATTGACGAAACCAAAGTTGATAACGGAGTTCGTCCCTAAGGACTACGTCTCCGGGTCCCTCTCCAATGGAGGACCGATCCGATTAGCTCCAAAAATCAGTTACAAAGGCTTCAAGACTATCTCCTTCAAGCATTCAGCAGCATGACAGTACTCTGATATGCAGAAATGTCTTCAATCTCTCGAGCATTCTCTCGCTATCTCCACCTAGACTTGTGAAAACAAGGCCTATACCCCTCTTTTTATACAAAAAAACTTGCCTAATTAGGCCTAACCACCAAAATAAATGCATATCTTCTCTGATCAGTTTGTATCAGGACTAGTTTAGCTTTTGCAATCAGATGGTTGAGGGATATCTTGTTTGTTTTGGCTTATTTAGCCATTTGTGTATGGTTCGGCCTCTAATAATGCAACAAAAACAAACTAACTCCTATATAAGTTTGAGGGTATCGCGTGGTGTATCGGTGTCTACCGATTTTGCTAGTTGGGTGGTCGGCGGTTCCAACCCCGCCGACCCCGTTTTACCACTCAATACAACCAAATTTAACACCATAAAAACAACCGGCAACTATATCGGGGTAGACAATTGTTGGCGGGTGCAACGGCTACCGGTCCCCGGCCGGGTCGCTCGGGAGAAAAGATCATGGGGTCGAATCCCCCGAATATTTTTGTTATAAAAATAACGAACAGCCCCGGATGAATAGAACAATGCCGACGACGAGGAAGTTGCCACGTGTCCAAACGCCATTCGCTGACATTTGCCGATGTGTCCGCTGACGAAGCCTATCGTACGCTGACAAAGCCACGTGTCAGATTCCTGTTCGCTGCAGAAGCTGACTAAGCCGTCGATGTGTCCTCGATGATTCGTATTGATGCGTGTCAAGGCCTTGGTACGCCCTCCAATATATTGATTATGCGGGACGGACGCCACGTAATGATCTGATTGGTGTCGTGACTGGTGACTCCCCCCCACATGTAGTTGAAATTGGCCCTTTACTTCAACGGTAAACCGGACGTACGCGATGCTGATCATCGATACCGACAGAATTCGGGTTTGCCGTATCTATGACGCCGTCAGATTTGGAACGAAACGTCGAATCGCCTCGTCGGACGCTCTTCGCGATGATGCTGGTTCTGTCAATTTCTGAGATGATTATTTTTTCCACCTACTGGACGCCCCTGAAGCCAGTTTGACTGGAAGTTTGACTGGCCGTAACTTGCACAAACGGAGTCCTTTTCGACCCGTTCAAGTTGCGTTGGAACCAGGACGTCGTTCTTTTTCTGATGAAGCTGAAATCTGGAGCATTGGGAACACTTCAATTTTCACTGAAAAATTGTCCCCCGGATCACAAATACTATGGTATATTTTTTCATCCCACATGATAGAAAACAATACAACTTTCTATACAAAAAAAACTTTATAACCTTGATTTTTTCTCATTTCCTATTTCCTAGATGGTTCATCATAGAAATTTTTTTGTTCCTTCAACCTTAAATGGTGAGATATAGTTTTTTCATTGCATTTTTTCCCTCTATTTTGTAGTTCACATGGAGCACACATGCCAAACAATGAACTTACACAATATATATTAAGTGATTTCTATTAGCTTATATAGACCTAAATATCATTATATGTATGAAAATTTACTTTATATACATGTTTATTAGTGCTACATAATTTGATATAAATGATAATTTTTAGATTCATGTGCATCTCAAAGTGGGGGGAGAATATGATGGTAAAATTTGTATATGCATACCACTTCTCATTTAGTTTTGTGCCTATTTTGAGAAAAAAATCTTGTTGTAATTATATATTGATGAATGGGACAAGCTTGTCAAAAGTTTTGTTCATTCTAATAACCTTCATCTATTCTCATATACACACATCCCCATATTTATGGTTGTACCCTATCCTTATCTATACACTCTCCCATGCAATCGAAGTTTATTGCAACCTCCATATTTAGATATTCACTCTACTCAACTCTAGTAAGTTATACTATATTGGGTCAATATCACACATACACATTTGAACACTAAATTTTAAATATTTGAATTAAAATTTTAGAAAATCTTATCAATTTCACTAACCAATATGAGCTAACTAAATGTACATTTGAGTGATTTATAATTATGTTCTTATGTTTAGGTATTCAATTACATGTATTCATTATTGACAAGCATCCTTACATTATCATTTAAATTTAAGAAGAATCAGAAGAATTTAATTGGAGCATCTAAAATGAATCTACATTGACATATTCATCCTAGAGAATTTACATGACTATAACTTGTTTTCCTTAATTATTTTTATTACTATTTAAAGACAATATTTTTTTAGGCTTGACCTAAGATAATCTATCCCCTTAAGATTTAGTGACCCTTTAAAAGTATCCATATGTACCACAAGGAATTAGAGCATAGTATAAATTAATGAATAAATAAAATTAGGAAGAAAAATTACATAAATTGTATGATCAAATCCATAAATGTAGAAGAAATCTAAAACTATAGAGTCGATTTGTACCAAATAAAAAATCTACAATAGTCTATAGATATTTCCTTAATAAAGAAACTTCATTTTTAAATCTACAATAGTCAAAATTCTAGAATCTTCATGAAAATTATTTATCCTTAAGCCTAAAAATAGATATTATCTATTTATTACATTTACTTTCTTAAAATATTATTTAATTTTAAATTATCTATACCCATAACTATCGCCTATACATCTAGATTAATTTAAGAAATGCAAAAATAAATACTATAAATTAATTTATTCTCTTGTTGCTGCATTTATTTAATTAGCATACAAATTAATATAAAGTATTGAATCGCACACACTACAATCATATTTATATTATTTTTTTATTTATATTTTAATGAGCTATTATTATATTTATGCTTTGGCATTCAAATCACCCAAAGTATTTATACATCATTTCCAACCTACAATTGACACAAGTCTAGACCTTTTTAACAAGAAAGAAATGAAAAGTCATATTTCTTTGGAAGAAGAGAGAATTAGAGGCATTATCTTGGATAAACCATACATATTTATTTTGATTATTATAATTTCTTATCATAATTTTGGAAGAATAATAGTAGGTAAGATTTCACATCCTCACATCATATCACAAGCCAAATGTATGCCAAGTGTAAAGAGTATTTACACTTGGAAGAATAATTGTAGATAAGATCCGACATCCTCATATCATATCACAACCCAAAGATATGTCAAATGTAGAGAGTCTAGATACATTTTTAAAGAGAAAATAATGAAAAACAATATTAATGTAAAGAAAATAAGAATGAAAGGAATTAACTAGTAGGAAAATTGTGAATATTGATTTTAATTGTTATCAATGGCTTATAATTTTCTTAGAAGAATATTGGTAGACAAGACCCACATCCTCACATCATATCACAACCCAAAGATATTCCAAATGTAGAGTCTTTATATTTTCAAGGAGGAAAGAATGAAAATTAATATTACTTTAGAACTTGAGCAAGAATTAAAGGTATTATCTCAGAAAAATTGATCGGCCATTATTTAATTAATTATCTATTACAAATCAACATTTCAATTTTCCATATTTAATTAAATATTTTATTATTTAATCAATTATTTTTCATCATGTCTTTAATTAAATTATATTTATTTATTAAATTTATTCTAAAGGTTGATTAATTTAATTAACTCAACTTTAGCCCTAATAATCATCCATTAATTGTCATTAGCATTTTCTCTTATTAAAGTTTTGAAATCCTTAAACTTTCCATCATGTGACAAGTATTCTTAACCTTCCTCAATGATCACACATGTGTGAGCATGTATGAGTCACCATCTCCTTCCACCTCATCCTTTGATTTCTTAACTCTACACTTTCCTCTTTCATCCACATGTCACTCTCATTGATTTCTCCCCTCTTATACTTTTCACTTCTCTTCCACTTATCAACCTCATATTTTTCCCAATGTGTGTTCACACATGCGTAAGCACACATAGCCATTTTCCTCATGAAACATGTCATTATCTCAAGCCTCCACTAAGGATAAAGTTCCATATTTTATGAAATCTTAGCTCTCCATTTTTTAATCCATCTCAAGCCTCAATTTTTTCCACCAAAAATCCAAAAATTGAAGCCTTGTCCTTCAATCATCATCCAATCCATTGAGCTAAATTTATGCTGCTAAATTAACCATTAAAATCATTTTTTGTTACCAAGATTCTATTGGAATTGAGATCCATCCACATTTATTCAAGTTGCACAATCAACTATTGGCATTGGAGAGCACATCAAGTGGATAAGGGTGCTCTATTTCAAGCTCAACCAAGGGGTAAGTGTGGTAAAAGGTAAAATAATTCATTTTAATTTCTCTATCTTTGTGTTTTAATTAATTTACCATTTTCTTACCTTTAGACAAGACCAACATCCTCATATCATATCACAACCCAAAGATATGCCATAGTTGGCTAGATTCAATTGACATCATCTAGATGAAGTTTGAAAATCATAAAATACCCCCCACACTATATGCTCATCTAATTTTGAGATGTAAGTCATTTTTTTTGTTCCAAAAGAAGTATTCCTACATGAAATTAATCAACTTGTGAGGAAGTTAACTCATTTTCTCTAAGATGGTGCCTATTTAATATGTACCTAAGAAAAGAGTTGAATTCAAAGTTAAATGAGATGAACAATTTAATTGGGAACTTGATTAGAATATACTCTAAAAAAAAATTATCATTTGTATACATTAAATCATTTGAATATAGACATTCTCATTTGTTGCATTTCTCTTTTAATTAGATATTTTATGGTCTAAATTGTTGTTGAGTTTAGGATGGTTGAGATTGCAAATGCAATATATGATTTTAATGACTCGAATATGATAGTTTTCACATGTGGGCTTATGTCATTTATGCTATGGGACATTGAATTACTACAAGGAATTGATTGTCTTCGGAGTTTGAAGTCTCACCATGGATTGCTTCTTCTTGTTGAAGCAAATTTACCAACTCCTCAAAGGATGGTGCTCTACTTGTCAAATTAAGATAAGTGACAAACATGTGAAATGAAGGGGGTAGTGGTCTCAAAACAATGGTGCAAGAGATGCATCTATTACTTGTTCCCTCAATGATTGTAGTGATGTCTAAATATCTACTACTCTTGTAAGAAATGTCTCTATTTTCTCATCAATTTGCATTTGACGGCAATGTAACTAACATTGCAAGTGGAGAAGTTGATTTTGGTTTTTGATCTCATATACTATTTTAAGATAATCCCAAACATCTTTTGTAGTGGTGGTTGTTCTAATGTGAGGTTTAACCTCATTACACTCCAAACAAAATGATTAGTTTGGCATTTTTATTGGCCTTATCAAATCTGCCTTGGTTTGCACCAACATGTGCAAGTCTACTTGTGTGTCTATAGACAATATCCCATAGGTCTTTAAACTCCAATTGGGTTTGGACGTTAGTTTTTCAAGCACCATAGTTTTCACCTCTCAAAAGTTGAGAGTTAGGAATCATGATTTTAGGTGTATTGTTAGCCATTTTCTAAATTTTTGAAGATCGTTATCTCTCCAAAGCCCTTATAACTCCCTAATGTTCAATTTTAAAGATTTTTTTCCAAAATTAATAATGACTTTCTTGAAGAAAAAAATGTATGATTTTACTTTGAAATGCAAGAAAATAAATTTTAGTTATTTATTACTATATTAAAAGAAAATAGTAGAAAATAAACTAGGGAGATCAAATGAAATTCGATGCACCTTTCATGCATTCCTTTATCTTCATAACCTCTCGAAGGCCATTGATAGAACATCACAATTTCAGTGATTCATTCTTCTGCTTTTCGATTGCTTTTTATGCCAATTTCATGCTACGTCAATGCTACATCAAATGCTCAGTATGTCGCCTTCAGTGTCTCACATCAGTCTTCTTCATTTCATACCTGGTAGATAGTTGTATTGTTTTGCTCACGCCTTTATTCTACTCATTTTCTAGTAGATTGTTGTATTGAAGTAATTCATTTTTCAACTTAGTACATTAAACACGTAGCAACATTTATCACATTTTTCATAATGTCTTCAGATGCTTTTTTACGGCTTCTCAGGGTTCGCCTTCTTAGCATCTTCTTCCAGCACCTTCTATGAACTTGGCATGATTTTTATTAGCAAAGATTTCATTTTGATGTCTTTTCTTCAATGGTTAGCAACAGGAATGGATACGCCACCTTGAACATTGCCAAACGCTCAGTGAATCACTTTCGCATCTTCATGGAGTTTAATGGTATTTATAGAAGCAAGCACAATTATGCTCTGATACCAAATTAGAAGAGTAAATGATAATAAGTGAATTCAATTATAAAAGAATGCCAAGGATAAATATATAAAAAGGTCGGTGTTAGATAAGAATCCGACAGAACTACTTAAACCAACAAAACGACCAAAAGTCGTTAAATGGTCGATCGGAATGATGTAATAACATAAACCAACAGTTGGCTCAATCTCACACATACCTATTTGACTACCAAAATATAAATATTTAAATTGAATTTTGTTAAAATTTTACCAATTTTTCTAATCAATGGGAGCTAGTAAAATATATGTTTGCGTGATTTATAATCGTGTTCTTATGTTTAAAGGTATTCAATTACATTTTCATTATTGATGAGCATAATTTTAATATCATTCATATTTAAGAAAGGAGAATTGGAAGACTTTAATTGGAGCATTTAAAACAAATTTAAATCTACATATCCATCCTAAAGCATTTGTATGACTACAAATTGTTGTCCTTCATTATTTGCATAGCTATAAAGCAAAAAAAAAAATAGGTTTCAGGTAAGAGAATCTATCATTGTAGCAATTAAATAGCCCCTTAAAGGTATCCATAAACACCACTAGTCATTAGAACAAAGTACAAAGCAGCAAATCAAGAAAACTAGGAAGCAAAAATACAAATTGTAGAATCAAATCCACAAATTTAGAAGTATTATGTAGGCATAGATTCAATTTATGCTAAAAAAAAAAATCTACTATAGCTTATAGATGTTTCCTAAATAAAAAACATCATTTTAAATCTACAACAGTCAAAATTATAGAATCTTCATTAAAATTATTTATCATTAAGCCTAACACTAAATACACCTTATTTATAACATTTATTTTGTTAAATTAACATTTAATTTTGTATTATTTATAATCATAACTCACTTATTAATCTAGAATAATTTTTAAAAATATAAATATTTAATCTAAATTATTTTATACTCTTGTTGTTACATGTACATAACATTAATGTAAAGCATCAAATTTCACACACTAAAATGATATTTATAGTATTCTATTATCTATGATTTCGTAAATTCTTGTTATATTTACTCTTTGGAGTGTGACTCCTCCAAAGTATTGATATTTTGCTTGCAACCTAGTTTTGAAGTGGTGATATACTCTACCAACATTAATAAACATAATGAAAAATATCACACTAGTTTAGATATTTTTTATGAACAAAGAATGACAAGTCATATTACTTTGAAAAAAGAAAGAATTACTTTGGATAAATCATATATATTTTTCTTTTGATTATTTCAATCTATTGTCATCTTCTTGGAAGAATAATAGTAGGCAAGACCCCACAAGTTTGCATCATATCACAACCCAAAGATGTCAAGTGTAAAGATTCCTTACACTCTTTACACTTGGAACAATAATGGCAAGCAAGACCTCACATCCTCAAATCATACCACAACCTAAAGATATGCCAAATGCATAGAGTATTTACATTTTCTAAAAGCAAAAAATGGCAAGTCAAAATACCTTAGAAAAACAACAATTAGACAAATAACCTTAGATAAATTGTACATAATAATTTTAATTGATATCAATTCCTTAACATTTTCTTAGAGAATAATGATTGACAAGACCCACATCTTTATATCATATCACAGCCCAAATGATAGACATGACCTACATCTTTACATCATATTATAGTCCAAAGATATGTTTAAATATAAAATCTTTATATTTTCAAGGAGCAAAGAATAACAAGTCATATTACTTTAAAAAGAACAAAAGTTAAAATATCAACTTAAATAAAAGAACAAAAGTTAAAATATTAACTTAAATAAATTGTATATATTACTTTTAATTGTTATCAATTGCTTATCTTTTTTTAAAAAGTGATGGTAGAAAAGACCCACATCCTCACATCATAACACAGCCCAACAATGTATTACATGTAGAAAAAGAATGACAAGCCATACTACATTAGAATAATGTTGTGTCGTAAGATATGCGTCGTCTAGATTAAACTTTAAAACCGTATAATGTCCCTCACGCTGTAGGCTCATAAAATTTTGAGATGCGAATAATTTTATTCTTCCAAAAGAAATAAACCCAGCTGTAAGGAGGTTCTCTCAAATACTTTAAGATGGTACCCATTTAACGTGTCCCTAAGAAGAGAATTGGATTCAAGGTTAAAAGAGGCGAGCAATTTAACGGGGAACATAATTAGAATATTTCATAAATCTGTTAGTATTTATACATGAAATCATTTGAATGCAGACATCCTCATCTGCTGCTTTGCTCGTTTAATTAGATATAGTCTTGGTCTATTGGCGTTGAGTTTAGGAGGGTTAAGATTGCAATGGATTATGATCTGAATGACTGGAAGATGATAGCTGCCACATGTGCTCTTATAGCACTAATGCTATGGGACATTGCATTGGACAGAGCCAAGAACTATGTAAAAGTATTACGTAGTTGGTGGATCCCAAGTAATCTCTTCGTTTTAAGTGCTCTTACAATACAGATTTTAGGTTATGTTGATATTCAGAAAGTGACTGTTTTTGGCACGTCCAATGAAAGGAACTTGGAAATGCTGATTGATAACCAACTTGAAATGGATTCCGCGAGGCTCACAATGTGTGTTTTTGTGGGATGTCTTCTGCCTGGAATGGCCATGGCGGGCACCGAAGGTAGATGGACCAACGTAGCTGCCTTGTTTCTAACACCCTTGTTTCAAGTCGCTATAGAAATTTATGCATTGCAGAATACTAATAACCCCCAAATCAAAAGGGAAGCGGGCCTGTGGTTCGTGTCATCCAGTGGAATTCTCTTACTGGAAGCCTCATCTCTCCTGCTTTTGTTAGGGATAGTTATCTTGTCTGGTAAGTTAATGCGCGACTTTGTGGGTCCCGTAGTTAACAAAATACTCTCTAAATATGTGAAAATGGAAGGAGATAGGTGGCAGAGTTTTAGAAATGAGGTGATGAAGTCGTGGGTTGCAGCTCGTGCATGGAAGACATGGTACTTTATTTGCAGCTCATTGTGCAGTCCAGGTGCGGGAATGATTGTCACGATTTGTGTTGGTCGCTAAAGTGGCATGTCGTTCATCTCTTCTTCATCATAATAATGGAGGTAATTTTGCATTTTATCTTCAGTGCATTTTTTATTTTAGTGGGCTGGATCCTCATGCTCTGCAGATGGTTCAAGGCGGCGCTTTATTGTGGAAAGTCACTCGAAAAAGAGAGATTCATCCATATAATACATCTCTTCTTAGTACCAGCCGACATTGTAGTCAACCCAGTATGCCCTCGGCAGGCATATTTTCTCGTAAATCCGGAAATTAAGTTGAGGAATATATTAATTTATGTCTTCTGCCTTTACCACTCCTTCCCTTGTGTGTTGTGATTTTAGCAATAAGTTCTCTGTGGTTGTTCAGTTGGTATTTCTCGGTTCTGGCATTCGGCAACCAGTTTGTTCAGGATCTCTTGAAGCTTGACAACAAGTATCTTTATCATCAAATGATGAGCTTTCAAAATACTGGCTAATAATGGATGTCACAGTGTTCAAGGATGAGGATTTGAGAAGAATTTATTGGATAGTCAATAAAAAATCACTTGACAGAATAAAGGATAGCATGAGCAAAGGTCGTAAAAATAGAGAAACCTGGCCAGGACTTCTTTCAATAATGAGAAACCGTACATTTGCTCCAAATCAGTGTCTCCTGCCCAGCGAGGACAGTTGGATGACAACAATAACAAGAATATGCAATGGCATCGCAGATCTGGAGATAGGCGCGGATATGGAGGATGCGTTGGCAGCGTACAGGGAGACAAAGGACGTGCTCAAGTTTGTGGACTGTCAGGCAACATACTTGTGGACCCCCTCAACATCTTCGGCACATTCAATTTCAAATTGTAGTTTTTTTCTTTTTCTTTTTAATCAAATCCAAAACATCACATATAAAAATAATAAATGGGCAGTCAATAGACTGCCACACAAGTGAAGTCAAAAACAATTGAGTCAAACTATTTCATAACAACTGGGATAAACTCTATACAATACAATACATAGTCTTAAATTTGGATTTAACCATGCTTTGAACATAAGGAATCATTTTCATGCAGTAACTGTAACTTTATCTTGTCCAAATGATTGTTGATCTTTATATTTTCCTTTGGGACCCCCTTGTAATTGAGAGCACAAAAAGACAATTTGGAAGATATATCAGAGTAAAACTTTAACATTTCTTCTTCATAATGAACATTATGCTTTGAAAAAACTGCTAAACATTTACATTTCCATATGCTAAACAAAATAGTATGTTGCATAGATTCAGCCACAACATTATTTTGAAGACTGAGGCCCAAATCAAATAGCTTTCTAGCTTATAGTATGCTCAAAGATATTAGGGAGGAGTCCAAATTTTGATTTCTATTTTCTTTTAACCCATGAACAATCCCAAAAAACATGTTTTAACCTTTCCCTTTGCTAACATAATAGACATTTAACAAGTTGCACAAAAATTAATTTCAAAGTGTTTTGCAAGCATTTCAAGTATTGCAAAAAAAAGACTCGGCTCTGCTCTACCAATGAATTTCAAAGTGTTTTGCAAGCATTTGAGGTATCGCAAAAAAAAGACTCAGCTCTGCTCTACTCTAGTGTTTCCCACGCTAATTGTTTTTGAATTTTCGACACTATTTTGATTTGACTGCTTCATGGGTCACTTAGGGCTTGGAGGGGGGAGGGAAGGCTCCCCATTCGAAAGATGTTGTCCCCTTTCCTAGCGTTGTGTCTGTGGTGGCAGTAGCCAGTTTGGTTGCTCCTAATATGACGTCCCCTCCTCATACTACAGTCCTTTCCCCTAGGGAAAAGATAGAGGGAATTTCTGGGAAGTCGCCCATTTCTCTGACTTTTGGGTTGAATTCCTTTTTCTCAGAGGAAGCATCGGCTTCCTACATGGACAAACTGGTGGGGTATGACTCGCCAGCCTCATCTAAAAGGCTAGTGGAATCTGCTTCTTGCTCAATGGCTGGCTAGGAAGTAGATGTTCCTAAGGTCCTGATGTTGAAGGTGATGGATAACCTCAAAATGGCACTTGTTGGAAAGTTTTTGGCATTCAAGCCAAATATTGAACTTGTTCATCAATGGGTTGCTTCCACCTAGAACCTAAAAGGAAGCGTCACCATAAATGTTATGCCTAGAGGTATTTTTCTGTTTTCTTTTGTAGTTTACGAAGATATGCTAAAGGTTTTAACTGGGGGTCCTTAGGCTTTTAACCCGGGATTTAAAAAATTTATTTCCCTATGCAAATGGAAACTAGGTTTCGACCCGTCGGCTAATTTGGGGACTTCTACGCCAACATGGGTTCGTCTTCCAAAGCTCCCTCTAGATTTTTGGGAGAAGGGAATCTTAAAGGGCATAGCAAACTCCTTTGGGACCCTCCTAGACATAGATAAGATAACTTGGGAGAGGTTGAGATTGTTGTATGTTTGTATATGTGTTAATGTGGCAGTAAATACGGTCCTCCCCTCCTCAATACTGCTTAAGTCAAAGTTTGGTAACTGGTCTCAACCCCTGGAGTACGAAAATGCCCACATCTTTTGCCAGCAGTGTAAGAGGTTTGGCCATCTAACTGATTCTTGTATGATTTCTGGTGAGGGCTCTAAAGCTAAAGGAAAATTTTCAGAAGAGGACAACTCGTCTAAGGTTATGATTTCTGGTGAGCAGCCTTCGACTACTCCCTAGAAGGTGTGTGTTCCCCTCTTGAAGGTTAAGCAAGATCCTAAAATGATGGCAATGTCTGATCCTCACATTGAATAGATTGAGTTAGGGAGCAAGAACCTTAATGTGGTTTCCCCTGCTTCTTCCCTTCCAACTCCGGGTTTTTCTATAGTGGAGAAAATGGGAAGGAAGATATTATTCAGGAGAAGGTCCAAGTTGAGGTTCCCCTATTGGTTAAGAATATGCAGGTTCAACAGGTGAAGAAGAAGAAAAATGGTGATGACAAAGTCTTGGAAGAGGGAGAGTATGTTCTGGATGATACAGCCTTGTCTTTGGAGGAAATGAATATTGTATCTCAATTTGGAGCAAAAAATTTGAGCAATACGCTAGCTTTTCTTGGCTTCCCTCAAGGGTCTAGTGATAAGGAGGATTAGGAGGGATGGTCGCAAGCTTCAACTAAAGCCAAAAAGAAAAAAAAATGGATGTTGGAGGAGGCAATAAGGTGGGTAGACCCTCCCAAAAGGAATCAAGAACTAAGGATACTGAGAGGGATGTGGCAACTAGAAAACGGAGAACCTTGGAATCAATTGCAGAATCGAAGCTCAAGAAGAAGTAGCATGAGGGTTGGGTTGGATGGTAGTGGGGGTGATTCCATTTTTTCAATGAAGTTCATCTCCTAGAACATAAGGGGCCTTAATAGCCCGTATAAACAATTTATGGTAAAATCATGCATTCTTGATAATAAAGTGGATGTTCTCCTATTACAAGAAATGAAGATGAAGAAAGAGAATTTTGAGAAAGCTATTGTAAGTATCTGGCCAGGCGCAAATTACTTTGTTAGTGAGGTGGAAGGTTCTTTAGGTGGTATTGCAACCCTTTGGAATCCCTCTAAATTGAAAGGCTCTTTGTGTTCTAAATGTAAGAATAGCCTTTGGATTATTTTGGAAGACATTTCTTCTTAGGAGAAATGGAATCTCTTAAATATTTGTGCCCTGAATTCAAGTGGGGATAGAGTTTTGTTGTGGGAACAGCTAATTGAAGCTATTTCTAATAGGAAAAATGATCGTTGGATGCTTGGAGGAGATTTTAATTCTCATCTCCTACCTTCAAAAAAGTCTGGAGGGTCGGATGATTTTTCAGATAGTATGATGGAGTTGGTTGAGTTCCTCGATTCGGTAGGGCTAATTGATATCCCCCTCCAAGGAACTAAGTATACCTGGTCTAACAAAAGAAATGGTAGCCATCTAATCCAAGTTAAACTGGATAGGTTCTTGATCTCTGCTAACTGGGATATTTCCCAGTTCCTCTCTCTACTCTCCCAACGTCAGGATCTTATCATAATGCATTGGTGCTGAAAAGAAATTTTGACCATAATAGGGGACCTTTCCCTTTTATATTTGAATCTATGTGGGATCTCCACCTAGATTTTGCTACTTTAGTTAAATCTTGGTGGGAGGAACCCATAATAGGTACTCCAATGTACTGTTTGGTGGAAATGCTATGCAGAATAAAGCTAAAAGTGAAAGGCTAGAATAAGCTGACCATTGGCAACATCTATGAGATAAAGAATACCTTAGGAAAAAATTTAAAAGAGGTTCAATATATTATGGAGTCAGGCATAGTGGATGAAGAGATATGTGCTAGGGAAAGAGATCTTAGATCCCAATGGTATCAGTTAAAAAAAAAGGAGGAAATCTTCTAGAAACAAAATTATAGGGTCTAATGGCTGACGGAAGGGGACAGGAACACTAAATTCTTCCACCAATCCACTTTGAAACATAGAAGTAGAAATAGAATAGGAGTGCTTGTGAAAGAGGATTCCTCTATTGTGACCAATGAAAAAGATATTGCTAGGGAAGTTGTTAACTTCTTCTCCTCCTATCATTCGGATCCTGCAATGTTCCTTAGGTAAATGTTGACTTTCTTGAAGTGATCCCTAATGTAATTTTAGAATTAGACTTAAAGATGATGACTAATGTTGTTTATTTGGAAGAAGTCTGAAATTTTGTTTTCTCTTTTGGTGCCTTCAAAGCCCCTGGCCCTGATGGCTTTCCTCGTGCTTTTTTCCAAACTTACTAGGATATTGTTAAAATGGATCTGTTTAATGTTGTCACAGATTTCTTTAGGTCGGGTAGGTTGTTGAACCAACTAAATGCTACCTTTATAGCTCTTATTCCTAAATCTGTTGATGCCTCTGCCATGAAATATTATAGACCTATTAGTCTTTGCAACATGCTTTATAAAATTTTCTCCAAAATTTTGATGTTTAGACTCAAAATGGTTCTTAGAAAAATGATATCCTCAAATCAAAAAGGTTTTGTTCAAGGTAGAAACATTCTTGATGCTATTATTTCTACCCACAAAATTATTCATTCAATGGATCATTCAAAAAAGCCTAGGATGGCCTTCAAAATTGATATTTCCAAAACCTATGATAGGGTCTTCTGGCCTTTCCTTTTTGTTGTTCTTAAGAAGTTTCGGATTGATGGTAGACTTCTAAAGATGATTTCTTCTTGTGTTACTTCCCCCATTTGTTCTAGTCTGGTCAGTGGTGTTCCTCAAGGCTTCTTCTCATGTGGTTAGGGGCTTAGGAAAGGTGACCCCCTTTCTCCCTACTTGTTTATCATTGTTGTTGAAGTTTTGGGAAGGAATATTCAAAGGTTGGTGGACTCACAAGCTCTCAAAGGTGTTAAAGTTTCCTCGTCTCTTAGGCCTAAATCCCATCAGTATTTTTTTGATGATACTCTAATGTTTGGGGAATCTTTGGTTGGGGAAGAAGGCTAATGGAAATAGACCCTCAATTATTATGTTGCTATTTTTGGTCAGTGCATAAACTATGAAAAAAGAAAATTTTACTTCTCCAATATTGATCAACAAATCAAGGATAGAGTGAAAAAAATCCTAGGATGTCAAGAAGTTGAATTACCTAATGCCTATCTAGGCCTCCCTTTGATCTCTAAAAAATTGGAGAATAATTACTAGAACCATTTGATAGAAAAAATCCAAAACAAATTGGCTGGTTGGAAGGGGAAGCTTCTTAGCTTGGTGAGAAAAATTCAACTCCTTAAAGCCTCTCTTTAGAATATTCCGGTTTATTACCTATCTCTGTTCAAAATCCCTACCCATATTAGGGAAGAAGATATAACAAACTCAGTGAAAATTTTTGTGGTCAGGAACCAAAAAAACAATAGACTTTCCCTGGTCAGCTGGGAAAAGTTGTGTATGCCTAAAAGAAGTGGGGATCTAGGGTTGAGTAGAATTTCCGTTAAACAAATCTTTACAGGCTAAAATTGGTTGGAATCTTCTAGAGGGCTCCAAAGACTAGGTAAAAAATTTCCAAGCTAAGTACCTAAGGAACAGGAATTCTAGTTTTTTTCTCTCATAATCGGATCTGCCTACTAGTTCAACCTTATGGAATCATCTCGTGAGATTGAGGAATGTGCTGAAGTTGGGGGCAAGAAAGAGAATAGGAAATGGGATTAATACTGATTTTTGGAAGGATCTTGGATAGAGAATTCCACTTTGTCTGCCTTTGAAGAAATGAATCCTCTCAGGCTTAGCTTAAACAAGATTTGTGGCAAAAAAGTGTTTAATTATATAAACTGGGACTTGGAGGAACCTAATTGGAAGGAGTTCAACACTCTATTAAGGAGAAAAACTCTAAGAGGTCAAAGATAGGTGAATTGGGATCCAATCCTCATGAATCTACATAATTTGATAGGGGAGGCTAAATGGTTCGATAGAGAAATGGAAGATGAGTGGCTCTAGAAAAGCAGCTCTTCTGACTACTTCTCGATTAAAAAGACCTATGAAGATCTAGTGAGGACCCAAATTGTTGTTCCTAATCACTTTTGGGATAGGATGTGGTTAAAGAATCTTCTCCCCAAAATTAATTATTTTTGGTAGACTACTACTCATGGAAAAATTCTAACTATTAACAATTTGGTTAAGAGAAGATTCCAGCTGGTTAATAGGTGTTTACTCTATAAATAGGAAGAGAAGTCGATAATTCATATTTTCTTTCAATGCCATTATGTGAGGGAAGTGTGGTCTTGCTTTTTGTTGTTGTTGTCTTCTGATTGGGTGTTTCCCAATTCTATGAAGCTTTTTATTGAAGGTTGCTCAAATTTCCCATTCTCACATAATATTATTGTGGACCTTTGGAAACAAGTTCCTCCTTTTGTTACCTAGGGATTGTGGAAGGAGAGGAATAATATAATTTTCAAAGACGTGGAGAGAAGGAGCTGGGAGGTAAGTTAGATTATTAAAACCCAAATTAAGGAAAAAATTAAGGGAGGAAGATATAGCTTCTCCAATACCTAGCCTAATTACAAAGAAATGAGGATAAAACAGAATTGGGGAATAAGGAGGGATTTAACCAATCTCAATTGGTCAAATATTCTTAACAAAATGGGTAATGTTTGGAGTCCTCTACCGAAACATTGGGTTAAGTGTAATTTTGATGGATGCTCAAAAGGCAACCCAAGATAAGCTGGTGTTGTGGGCCTAGTCATAAATCATAAAGGTGACTGTATTATGATTTTTGGAGTGAATTTGTGTGTCTGCTCTAACAATAAAGTTGAAGCTATGGCTGCTCTTGGAGGCTTCAATTTTCTAAAGGAGCTAGGGTACAAAAATGTCATTATCGAAGGGGATTCTAAGCTAATTGTGGACATCCTAAATGAAGAAGCTACAGCTCCTTTGGAATTAAAAAATACAATAGATAGATGCAAAGTCATTAAAATGTTTTTTAACATTTGTTAGGTGCAATATGTGTATAGTGAAGGAAACAAAGCAGTCGATTGTGTTGCCAATGTGGTGTTGAGTTACAGGGGATGGACACATTGGACCAATGGCAAGATGCTGACATATTTAAGAGATGTAATCCTTAATGAAATATTTGAAAATGAATATCACATGCAAATTTGATAGGTTTTTTGGTTGTGGAATTAATAAGTACCAAGTGGTGTCATTTAGCTTTCTATGTAATGATGGTATCTAGAGTACGGGGCGGTATACGAGGATCTTTAAAGGAGATAATCTTAATAATTTCCCTTTAAAGATGATGTTCAAATATCACATGAAGTTATTGAAATTGATAAAGGATGTCATTTCTATGCGTTCCAAAAAGCCTTGTGTCAGTAATTCTCGTATTTCTATGAATTTTAATCATGATTTATATGTTTGCAAGAATAATGATGTGTCTTGGGTTTCAGGAAATGAGAAGTTAGCTTTCTTGTTAAGAAATTTCTCAACTTTTCATTTTATATTGGCTCTGAGTATTATTTTTCATTTGAGTGTTGGTTACATTCAGGGAAGGAAGTAGATTGTGTGGGTGAGTATGAAGAAAAGCCCAATGTTGCAAAAGAATTTGCAGAGAAGAAAAATGGATGGACCAAGGAAAAGAACAGAGCCACGAAATTTTCAAGCCCTAAAATAGAATGTGGACCTATGGAGGATGTTTGAGAATGTGATAATGGTCTAGTTCTTCCAATCTTTGAAAGGATACAATGAGAACCTTACGGCTAAATTCACCAACTCCTGGAGGAAGGGCAGTGTCACTATTGGTGCAATGAAGCTCGAGGTCACCACTCGATTCATTGTAGAAGCTACGGGTCTGTAGAATAATGGGCTAAAAGTTGCTAAGAAAAGTGGAGTGGACTACCAGAGGTTTGTCAATAAATTCCTTCATGAAGGTGAAAATCTTAAGAGATTTTAGAATAGGTATGCTAGACTTGAACTCCCTCCGCCTTTTGCTTTAGTAAGCTTGTTTGTAATGCACTATTTTACTCTTGAGGGTAGGTACATGTTAGTACATGCGTGCCACTTCCCTCTGCTAAACCATATTAGGCATGGGGAGTGTATTAATTTTCCATTTTACCTGTTTTCCACCCTACAGCTTAACATTGAAAAAGGCACTAGCCCTCCCTTCCACCAAGGTCTTATGCTTACCTTGTACAAATATTTCCTAGCCCTGAATCCTCATGGAAATCCTCTAAATGCTAGAAATGTGAACCCTGACCTATTTGAAGAAGAAAATTTGAAACAATCGAAAGGAGGGAAACCCTAATGCTGATGAACTCTCGGTTGATGAACAAATTCCCCGCCACCCTCCTGCACTTGCTACTAGGCATGTGCTAATCTCAACGAAATGTAACTCCCCTATGGCTAATGTGTCAAATTCCTCAACTCCTTTGTTGCAGAAGAGTGAGGAAATAAGAAGCTTTGAATTAGAGTTCATTAGAGCAACGCCTAAAAAAAGGAAGCACTCCCCTCTACTATTAGAACCCCCAAAAGCTAAGAAACCGAGAAGAGATATTAATCCTAGATATGTTATAAATATCACTAAGGAAGGGAACCAAATGGAGGAGGCTAAGGAAACTTTACAAGGGAAAGGGAGTGTTGGTGGTGGGGGAAGAAGGTCGAATCGTCTGGATAAGGTTGCCTCAAAGGAGAAAAAAGGAAAACATAAAATGTTAGTGAATGAGGAGGAGGACCTAGGGTATGAAGATTTTGAAGCCCAAGAAGAAAATGACTCTGAAGACCTGGATTTTGAGGGCACTACCTATGAGATGGAGGAGGACAAAGAGGAGGAAGAGGAGGAGCAAGTGGAGCTTTCTGAGGACGATATTGAGGTCAAGGATGTGTAGGACGTTGGGTTCTTGAGAATGGAAAACAAAGCTAAGGATCTTAGTAATGAGTTTTTAAAAAGTAGACTAACCTTTCTATAGGTATAGTTCAAAGACATGGATAAGGCGTTAGTTACTCTCATGAAAGTAACTAACAAGTTGATGAGAAGAGAGATGCTTGGAGCGGCTTTTGGTGAAATAAAGATTACTAGGAAATTAAAGAAACAGGGGAAATCTGATACCCTGAAGATGCTAGATGAGATAGAGGGCCCTGACTAGTGCAAATACATTACTCTCATGGGA
>VDFB02014367.1:0-36602 GCA_007258455.2 Sequoia sempervirens | reverse complement strand
TATTATAAATTGGTGTCAACTGTATGAGAAGAATATTGTGGCAAGAGCATGTCTTGTCTATGTTGTTGCATGATGATGCTTTGATTAGTTGCATTATGTTGTCATTAGTAAGCTATTGGTGTCAACCTCTAGTGTTGCTTTGATAATATTCTAGCTATGATTGAGGAAGTGATGGAGATGATGAGGATGTGTTCTTGGTTCTTGTTTTCCAAGTGATTTTGAGAAAATTTGATGAAAAGAGGAAACAATGAGTAGCAGTGTGTTCTGAGTTGAAAAGTAGTGTTCTAGTGTTACTCCACATTTATTCTAGGTTGAAGATCTAAGTTTTTGTTTTAGATATGTCGATCAGAGGTTTTTAGAGGTGTTGTACTCAAAATTTTGTGCACTGGATCTTTTGTAGAATAAGTTGTGTTCACTAGTGTGTGAACAGTGTATTATAGACGTATCTAGGAGAAATGTTTTTGCTCCACATTTATCCACAATTTGGTTTTAGGTCTTGCAGATTTGAAGGCATGTTGATAGTGTTGGTATCTTTCTTCAATCAAATATGTTCAAGGTTTGGTACTTTGAAAGTCAGTTTCTTAAGTTGTAGTGTATGGTAGAATAGTTTGAGTGTATTGGGTGTGTACATTCTTTAGGTGAAAGAAGTTACAAGGGAGTTTGTTGGTTTTTAAAGTATTTGTGGAATATTCCAAATTGTGTTTAGGTGAATTTTTTTGTCCCTAATTTAATAAATCAAAGGAATCATGCATTTAAAAATTTAATGGTGTTTACATGGGTAATATTTAACCTTGGTGTTTACAATAATTGCGGTGGATGTTTATTGTTTATAGAATCATCTTATGGCATGGTGTTATAGATTTGGATCCTAGATAAGGAGTGGTGTGGTCCACTTTTACTTCTATCTATTGGAGTACAGGACCACTAAGAGGGGGGGTGAATTAGTGGTCTAATAAGGAATGAAATTTCAATACTTAACTTGTATTATACAAAGAGACCCATAGAAAACACTTCAAATATTATAGGTATTAAATGTTTAGGAAATTACAATGATATCTAAATGAGAACATAATACTTGAACAAAGATGACCAATCAAGAAAAATATGAAAAACCACAAAGAGGAGACATAACACAAGTTTTATGAGTGGAAAACCATAAAAGGGTGAAAAACTACTCTAAAAATAAGTTTCATTAAGCCTCACTGGCCAAAATATCACTAGTTACATATTATGCCTCATTGGAAAAGCCTCACTGGCTACACACTATGCCTCACTGACAAAGCCTCACTAGCTACATAATATGCCTCACTAGCAAAGCCTCATTTGCTACGCAATATGCCTCACTAGCAAAGCCTCACTAGCTACACAACATGCCTCACTACCAAACATACACCACTTAAGAAGAAATAAAAAAAGCTCAGAGGGTTACTTTGTTTCTAGAAAAATCACTACTCTATCTTTGCATCACCAAAAACTCCATCTTCCTTATTAACACATACATCAACACTAATTCATCAATCAAATATTACAATTCTAAAAACTACCTTCACATCTAGAAACACACACCCTAATTGTTAATCCTCTTTCAATACACATATAGATCACCAATCACTTGTGATCTCTTTCACACATTGACATTTCTTCCAAAAAAACTTCAAACACTTGTGACCACATTTAGATCATTTCAATCTGTCTAAAGAAAACACTGCTCTTAGCTACAATCATTGAATACTATTATTCATATCTACCTTTTCTCACATCAAAACCATACATCCAAATTAGCCAAATTTATATCAACTTAAATACAAAGCTCCTAACCATTGGAATTCAAACAACATTTCAATCGAATACGTTGATCTTCATATTGGCGCCTTCATGGTGACCATTGATCATGCTTCACAAAAATAGTTACACCATAGAAGTAAATGCAATAACTGTCAAACTTCCCGTCAAAGCTTAAGCTTCTAGAAATAATTGTTAAGAAAGTTTAAATATGATCCTTTGATCTCATACTCCCACCACTTTAAACTTTAAATCATAGCCCTCGATCTTGATTCAAAATATATAAGTTAAGGTCATAACTTGTTTAGTTGGTTACTCTATAAGGGTTAGTTAACCATGAGAACAAACCCACTTAAGTCATTACTTATGTTTTCTTTAACTGGTGATATCATGTCACCAATAAAATAGAATATAAGGTAACTTTTCACAAACAACTTCATAACAAGAAGAAAAATTAGGGTTTTTAGCACAATATTTCAACCAACGAAGTAACCCTAGACAAATTCAACACCTCTATGAATTTGTAGCCATGTGACTATACTATGATTTTTGAGAAGCATCATCATTGACTATTATCACTGTCTAGATATATCACAGTGTTGCAAAACACAAAGGTACTATATATCAAACCTCATTGTGCATAACTAGGATGACTAATCAATGGTATGGCACACAAACAAAATGCGATCACATGCTATCTAACCACTGTCTTAAAGTTGTCAATAACGTTATGCATTATCATGTTGTATTGCACTGTTATCATAATTCCCCTACAATATACTCAGGGTAAAATATCACTATGACATACCACTATCAATGATTATAATAGTCATTATGCAAGTGATCATTAGGCAACAAAATAAAAGAATTAATGTGCATCAAAAAGGACAAAGATCTCATTTTGCAAAATCATCAAGATACTCCACTATGCTTTGCAAGATCAAAATCATCAACATACTCCATTGTTCTTTGCAAGAACAAGTGAACTAACATCAATGGCATATACATTATTAGCACTATCAAAACACTATCAAACTATCCATCACCAACCTAGATTGAAAACACTGTAAACATCTACATAACAAAGAGTCCATTGACAATATGATAAAGAAATTGGTACCATTGACTCAAGATTGTCCTTGATTACTGATAACTGCAAACATGACATAAAAATAACATTTTAAAGGAGGATCCAAAGTACTTTGTCACCACATTAGACTACTGGCAGTACACTAGCATAGTAGACAATCATTATATATTTGCAATAAGATTCTTAAGGAAATAACAAGACTATGCATGAACAATCAGTCAAGAGATAATGAGATTGAGATGGAGATCATTGTATAAGCATTTACTACATTAATTTTCAATTTTCTAAGCATCATCTTACTATTCAAGAGCCATACCACTATCACAAGAAAACCCAAGCACGAAGAGCACTATCATCACACCATGATGTATACCACTATCACTGCCATTGAGCTGAAGAGAAATTCAAGGCTACTTCCACTATACATTATCCACTATCAAGCATTGAACAAGCCAATATTTTTACTCTTACAAAACAACATACCTCTAACATGCATTGATGCCACTGTCAACATGAATACCACACCATTGTGACCCTGTATGCCTAACCTTTTTGAAGAAAACTATGAATGAAGATCGCCATGTTTTAAAGAAACAACTACATAACATAAAATGACTAAAATTTCAAATATCACTATCTCACTAACATATCATAGTCCAAGAATCCATATAACATTGAAAATATTAAACAAGAATTACCACCAACACTTGAAACATGACAACCAAACAATTGGAAATTATGCAAGAAAGTCTTTGAGGGAAAAAATTTTAAGATCAATGAAAAACCAAGTATCTTTGATAGGACTAACAAAAAAATCTTTGAAACCAACAATCTTCAACACTATGAAATCATGAGCAAGATGAGAAAGTTCACCAACAATCACGAACAAAGCAACTGATGCATAACACTGTATTTTTATCACTGTTCTTGACATTTGCAAACCAAATCTAGCTAACCATGGAACCTACAAACTTAATTGCCTTCATGATGTACTAATATTTACTTAATTTTCTTCTTGATGAAATCTATTTATTGTTGTCTATGGGGTTTTTATGATACATGAAAAATAAACTCCCCCTCAACTCATGCTATTCTTTATGCAGTTATGGACGTCTCTTGTGAAACATGCACAAGCTTAGGTTCTTCTTTCTCTTTCTCTTGTTTTCTTCTCCAAACTTTCATAGTTCTTTTCTTCTTATGATGATTAAAAGGTTCCATTAAATTACTTCTAGAATACTGTGCTTTATGTCCAACCTTAATGCATCTATAGAATGTGACCTTGTAATCAATATGGGGAGTAAATGAACTATATCTTCTTGAGAATCCAAAAACATCATTTATGACTTGTGTATCACAAAAACTTGCAGTGTGACCTAGATGATTGCATTTATAGCATAAAATATATATCAAAGTATAGAAAGTTTTATCTAACATAAAATTTATAACAAAGTATGCAAAGTTAAATTATCTGTGATTTGTATACTAATATTTGAGGTATGGTTAGCTTGGATGAGTTATAATTTTTTATGGTTGTTATTCTAGTTGTTATGAGTAAGATAGATACTCAAAGCCTTTGTTATCATTTGAATTTGATGCTTGTGTTCATGTAAAGATTGGTGCAGGCTTTAGTGATAGTTGATATGTTTCACCTTGGCATGCTCGTTTTTTCTTCCATAGGAGGCATGTTGGAGGATGTGAGGTGTTTTTTCTTGATGGAGGTTATCATATTTTCTTTTGTAGGTATCTTGTTGGAGCATAAAATCATGGTGAAGATTCAAATGCTACATGTTTGGCTAATGGATGTTTTCTCCTTATTTGTAATTCCTATGGGTGTATTTACAATTTTAATGTCAAGTGGAAGAATGTTAGGATTAAGGTGCCATCCACCTTGTAAATCCTATGTTATGGTTCCAACATCCTTAGAAAGTGTCTCCAGGAACATAGGGTGTATTGGGAAAACATTTTTGTAATATCTTTTCTCACCATTTTTTGTATTACATTTATAAGGGGTGATGGGTTCCACTAGTAGCAATAAAGGCGACTTGTGGAAATAAATATTTAAGTGTTTTCCCCACATGTGGATGCCTAGAATAAGATAATAAAAGACAAGAAAATGAAAAATGAGTGATTTTTGGGATTCTCCAAGTGGGAGCTTGGATTGAAGCAATAGGCGTCCCTTGGTATTCCATAATTTATTGTATTTAATGTAATGTTTATCTCCCAAATTTGGGTGCCCAATTTGGATGGAAATTATTGGATCCAAAACTAGTATTTTAACATTTTGAGGAGGTATTACATGGGTTGGGGAAATTTGGAATGAAATTCAATCTTTGGGTGTCATATTTGGTGCATTAGATGCTTTCACAAGTCTATAAATTTAGCCTCTTGGAAATAGAAAATATGAGCAACAATTGGATGCACAATTTCAATGTTACATGAACAAGGGAATGTTGAGGCATAAGGAGGCTATTTAAAGGTGCAAAAGTTCTTCCATGGTTGAGGGAAAGATGAGAATGAAAGTGATTGTATTGTAATACAATTTTTTTGAAGATAATTCATACTTGGACTCTCTTCTTGGTGGGTTTTTTTATTGCAATGGTTTCTCCACGTAAATCCTATGTTATGTCATGCTCTTGTATTGTCAATTTGTGCCTCACTTTTTTCTATATTATGGTGATGTTATTCTTTATATATTTCTATTGTAATTTCACATAAGGTAGCATTTAATAAGAATGTTATGTTGACTGATTTTTAGCATCATAAAGAAGATGGATCTAATTATGGTAATTCCATATTAAGGAAAATTAATTTTTATATTTGCATATAAGTTTCATAATTTCATGTTGTTGTATTCTAAGCCTTGTATCTCATTCATTTAAGTCATATTTGGATAGAGATTGAATTTCCTAACAATTGGTACTAGAACCTATTTATTTCTCATTAGATCTCAAATAATTGTCCTCTTCTTCTTCATGCCATTATCATCTTCATGTTTGAGAATTTTCTACTATCATTACCCACTTGAAATGTCATCCTTTCACTAGAATTTTAGGAGGTATTTAAAAACTTCCTCATGTCTCCGTGGTTATTTTCTTCTTAAATGATAAGGTCACTATCTTCAAAATAGTATCTTCTATAGTAAAATATTCTTCATTTCTTCCAATCATTGTCTAGCAATTGTGTAATCAACTTGCGATCTTATACTACGACCATTTCCCTCATGTCTTGAAGGACTATCATACCTTTTTACAAACTTTTCTATTCCATAACTCCAATAAGCCTTCCATATATGTATCTAGAGTCATCTTATATCCATATAAATCTCTCACATGGAACTACTATCTTTGATATATTTAGATATTCCCTTTGATAACATAATAACTATTCCATACCATTTATGAATTCAATTGTCTATTGTTAAATTTGTCATTGTCATTTTCCAAGGATTCATTTTCATCTAAAATTTTATCACACACTCATCATTATCTACCTTTGATGATGATTTCCTCTTATGTTTAATGATAGGACCATATATTATCCATGATCTCGTCTTTCTCACTACTTTATCATAAGGCCTACAACTCACGACTATGCATTATTCATGCAAAAACCTTAGGGTTGTCACCATAGTTATCATCACAAAAGAACTAGTCATTACGCTTGTTTCTGGTGGAACCCCTCAATTTTTTTTGTGTTCCACTAATTTTCAATCCATATTTGGTTAGTTGTAGAGTTTTATTTATTGTCCTTTGGGTTGGGGTTTTGAATTCCATCATTTTAAGGTTTTTTATATGTATGAAACCCTTGAAAGACCCTTATTATTTTGTATTCCCCAAGGTCTTGTTCAAATCCTTCATTGACTTATCATTTCCCATTTCTAGATATATGAGTCATGACTTGAGTCATCCAAATCACCTATTAGCTAGCCCCATGGTTTAGCTCTATTGGTTGTTACCCTCTTGAAATATTTTTGAATGTCTGTAGATGTGTGGGTCTCAAAATGTTAAAATGTTTTAGGATATATCCTAAGTTTTGATTTGTGAAAGTCTAAGTCATTTACCCCATTAACCTAGTCGATGGCCCCTTTTTAAGTTACCTTTTAATGCATGTGCATTTTAAAACCTTTAAGTCATGGTCAGTATGGCTGACCACTTGTATTTCATTGGTCACCCGCTAGCTCACAGGAATAAAATAATCACTAAAAAAGAGCCATGGGGTAGTAGGCATATGACATGTGTCCACCCCATTGGTGGGACCTACTATTATTTTCAAGCGGTGATGATTAAATGATCAATGATCTTGATCCATCATGAAGATCAAATCTTAACCATTGCCCATGAGCCTGTAGTGGACCTACAGGGGGACTCAAATCTAGTGTGGGGCAGTGGGGAGTTGCCATGTGGCATGATCCTCAGCATTCAGAGGACATTTGGGGGCATGTAATTTTTTCTTTAATATTTTTATGGAATCTTAAAGGGGAGACAACTAATGGAACTTACAACACACATGGTTATTTAAGGAGTGAGATTTTTTAATCTCAGTTATTTGACGTATGAAGGGTTAAATACATGGGAGTATGACTTGATGATTTAAAGGGTATACATGTTGCAGTATACTGGCTTAATTTGGACCATTTCCCACTAGCTCATGACCATTGATCAAGTCTCTTTAGGAACATGCGGGCTAGCGGGAGAGTGACATGTGGAGGTCCTTAAGGATTGTGGTGTGTGGTGGAGCCCCTTCGATAGTGAGGAATGGTTTCCACTTGGAAATATCTAATTGGTTAGATATTGTGGTAAAGACAAGTAAAGTTTTTAAACTTTGTTGAACCAATCTAAGCCATTCATTGATCAAGCTAGATGGGAGATCGACGGTCAGTATTTAAAATTAAATCATGGGGTAGATGGAGTTGTTCTAGTTTGCGTGAGCGAGCAGTAATGGTGGATATGACACAAAAAGGCCAAATTGAATGAATTTTTTTTCTATAAAAGCAAGAGTTCAAGAAATGTAAAAATAATTAAGGCACTTTAAAGCATCTAGAAACATGTTGTAGCATATTTTCAAAGCTCTTGAAGTCTACAGTTAGGGTTTTCAACATCAGCCAACCAGTAAGTCAAAATCAAACTTCCTATGGTCATTTCCATATAATTTTCATACAAATTCCCAATTCTATGATTTGAGTAGAATACTAGGGAATCTTTAAAGGTTTGATGTTCGTCAAAGTGCACTTAATTGCTCTGAGTTGTGTTAATTCCTTGTGTTGACCTTACGACCTAGTTTAGCTTGCTAAACCCTAGTTTACACTAATTATATTCTAAATGGAACCCTTGAATGCTCAATCTTCTAGTTCTACTTCCAAACCTACAAATAAACCCTTGGTTGAAGACTTGGCATCCCAACTACTTATTTCTACTGATCATAAGAATCAGGGTAAACTTCTATTCCATGGGCTAGGAAATCAAGACATATATTTTAAAGTTAAAGATGCTACATTGCCAATTAGTGGCTGGAATCTTTTCACATATTAGTTTGGAAATAGTAAATCAAGAATCCATATTTGTAACCCATGGATACTTGTCATGGGAAAGCTTGTTGTCCCCAATGTTTTCCTAGATTTCAACCTATTAAAATCCATTATAGATAGGTATGATCCTATTTCTCATGTGGTGAGAACACATTATGGAGTTGGGATGATAAACCTAACTGAGGTAGGGATAATTGATTCATTTAATTTAGATACTACTGACAAGAAGGAGCCAATTAACATAAAAGTCCTTAAGAAAGAATATGAAAAAGTGAGGGTGACTTTCAAGGTTTCACACTTGTCAAATTTTATGGGAAGGGGTCCAAAAGGAGCCAAGATTAAAATTTACCCCTATGACACCGATCATTTCTTTGTCAATAAGTTTGAATTATATTTTCAAAGGAAATTCTTCAGTCTATGCCAGATTTTGGGGTTGAATCCTCTTGAATGCATCCTAGTGGCATATATGTATCTGGCTACAAATATTCAACATGTTACATATGGTTAACAAATTATATGACTTTGATACATACTTATCTAATGAGATTCATAAGGTGTTGGTGACCATAAAAGAAGGGAAGGTTGGTGTGAGGTGTTGGTGGTATTCCTTGATCCTTCACATATTCTTATATAAAGGAGCTAATATTTTTGGGAAGGATATGAAATTGGATAGGAAATATGATAATGGTGATGATCTCCTTGTTCAAGCATCGACTTCTATTTTGGACAAGGATGATCTAGATTCTAGTTTTCTGGTATTCTCTAATGTAGTTAGCTCAAGGTTAAAAAGTTTTTTATTGGTTGATCTACTACGGATTCCAGCAAAGTTACGTGACTTTTTGAGACCCAAGGAAAGAAGGCCTGAGATAGGCATTGCACTTAATTAGGGGGTTATCATTCCATATATTGATTGTACTATCTTTAGGACGTATGGTACAAATGTTACACTTCAAATTTTTCCAAGGGATGCACCCTTGATATTAGGTTTCCTTGAGGTCATGTGGTAGCTAGGAAATGTGGAGGATAGCTATTTGCTGAATAAGAAGAAGGTAACTTTATTCCTAGCCTACACAATGTTTTCTAATTTTATAATGGTTAAGGATGGATGGAGAAATATTATTACAAAGATTATACCTCTAGGGATGAAGTGTAGCAGAATAAGGAATTATGATACAAAGGTTTTCATTGTGTGGTTACTAGATAGGATCAAGGGTGGGTAGTATTGGCGTAACTTCTTTTTTCCTAAAGATGTGATTAGGAACATTTTTTATTTCCAACTTTAGGAGGATAGAAAGGCTAAATGGTTGGACTTTTTAAAATTGGATAATGTGAAACTCGAAAGGGATCCCACTTTTAAGTGGACATTCCCTAATATCAATGATCCAATTTTGAAAGTTGAGACTATTTAGTAGAATTTTGAAAAAGTGATAGGAAAGTTGAAGGAAGAGAGGGAGGTACAAGATAAGGGAAAAGCTCCTATGTTGGAAGAAAGAGCAACATACCAACCACCCTCCAAGAAATACATTTTTGCAAGGAATAAGTGAATTGTAAGGAAGGATAAAAATCTTCCAACACTTGCTCAATCTGAGGGGTTGAGGGCTTCTTCTCTAATTCACCAAATGACACCATCCCCACCCCCATCATCTTTTGTCCTAGAAATAATTGAGTTGGATTCACCTCCAATGGAATCAAATTTGAAGAGAAGAAGGGTTGAGCAATTAGGGAGTGCTTCATCACCAGGACTTGTAGATTATCCCATGGACTCTGATGATGAGATTATTATCACCATAGAGGATATGATGCAATGAGTGACTTCACCCCCAAGAGGATCAGATTTTCAAATTCAAAGGATAAGATTGGGTAAGGAAGATTTATTAGGAACAAATAATGCAGATGATGTAAGGGAAAATGCATGTAATGAATTCACAAATGATGATGCATTTGTTAAGTCAGATGTGTTTCACGAGTTTGTGTGGAGGATTATGGATTGATCAAGACATAAATGATTAAAATTCCTAAGTTTCCAAGGGAGGTAATAAAGAGAAATTTTCTCAAAGCAATGAAAGAAAAATACAAAGATATAACACCTACAAAAGGAAGGAAATTGGTAAGGGAAAGTGGTGTACTATTGTTACCTGAATGGGATATGGAATCAACTGTAGCATTTGATACCATTCGAAGGCACAACACCCCTATTCTTGCAAATGAAAAAGAGGCTACAATGGAATTTCAAGGATCAACATTTAGTCAATAATGGGGCACCTTGGCTATTTGGGAAAATTGGCTCCAAATACAAGTAAGATAGAAGTAGTAGAGCCAATAGATGACCTTAGAGGAGGAATCATCATTAAGAGAGTATCAGATACCTCAATGACTAATGAATCAACATTATCCATGAATGTTGCTCAATTTCCCAAAGCCACTATTGAATCCTTAACAAAGGATAGGGATCAAATCAATAAGAAGTATAATGATCTTGCAGTTGAATTCAATAAGGGGTAGCAACAAATTTTAGAGTTGCAATTAGAAGTAGCATTATGGGTATGTGTAGGATCATCATGGAAAAAACAGGCCCTTAAGTGGCAAAAAAATTCAGAAAAATCAGAGTTAGGAATCTTGACATAAAAATTTGAATAAGTTATCTATATTGTTTCAAAAATATGTAAGAATAGAATCTATAGAAAATTGAATCTAGTTTCTAAACTACTAGGTTTATTTAAAAAAAACAAAATATATTTGGTGAAAATTTGAAATTTCAATGCAATAGTACTTAAATTTCAAGGAAAAAATAAGAAGTAGGTGTCTATCTGACCACCCTAATAACAATAAAATGATAATGTTTTTTTATAGGATTTTAGATATATGTAGTGGACTCATGTACGTCTATGATGCATATTTTTTTGTAATTTTTTTCCAAGTAAATAATTAATTATGAATTTTTTATTACAAATTTTGAAAAATATAAAAACTTGTATGTCTGACCACCTTAACCCTGTCAAAACTTCATGAAATTCAATTTTTTTTTAATCATATAGTATGTGAAGCATGTTTTGGATTAAAAAAATGTGATACCATTTGAAAGCTATAGATGTTTTTGAATCATCCTATCAATCAGGACTTTAGTGGTAATTCAAATAGAAAATGAATAATAATTATTTATTAAATTCAAAGTAAAGCATAATTTATATTGGTGGAAAGCTGAGAATCTCCTTTAAAAACCCTTTTTTATTTTATTAATTTTGGGTAAAAAAAAAGTTGTCAGCCACATACCCATCATATCGCCACTTTTTGGCCCATCATGATCCTGCACATATCCTTATTGAACGAGATGTTGTAGGTAGTTCCAACAAAAGGACCATTAAAAAGAAGTATCCCTCCTATAGTTACATCTCCTTAGGATCAGCCACCATCTTTTCCAATTCATTATCCACCTCCTCCTTCCACTTCCATGGAGCTAGTATTGTATTATCTTGATGATGTGCCCATTGCACATCTAACTCCAAGCACATTATCTCCACCTCAAAAAAGGAAGAGAGCTAGTAGAAAGGAGTTGATTGAGCAACTCTAGGTGTATGATGAATTCCTTGACCATGTAGACAAGATAGTGTATGGGAATAACATGAAGGTTGTAACTGTGGTGCTGGAGCACCTGAATAAAAAGATTGAGAGGAAGACTCTTAGTGCCCATTATACCTATTCAACTATGTTTGATGCAATAAGGATATTTGATAGGGATAGGGAAATTGTTGTCCCATTGATGAATAAATGGATCCCTAGGTTGGAAGCATCGAGGAGCATGGTTATTGGGTCAACCCATGATGAAAAAAAGCCCCCACAAATCGCTCCAACCCACAAGATTATGAAGGGGATTGTGGAATGCCAAGTGCTAATGGATCACATGGAGAAGAAGATAAGGGAGATTATGAAAAAGCTTGATGACAGTGATTTTGGCTTGATACCTAAGATTTTGAATGACACTATTGGAGTCGAGCCCCTTCAATAATTGAAATATCAAATAAATAGTTAAGTTGCCACCTTAGCTGCATTGATTTGTGAAATATTAGACATTGATATGTTAAAAGACAACATGGATACGTTGTCTTTCATAGATGCCTTTCTTGAGAATTTTGAAAAAGAAGCAACTTAGACAGTTATCAAGTATGGCTGTTATAGGAAAATTCTGGATGAATTCATTCCATATGTGTGGCCATCTGATGTCCACTTTGAAATTTGGACAAGGAAGTATGTTGACATCCCAGACTTGTGAGTTATTTCTTAGTGGTAGGGTGGTGATGAATTTTGATCTTGGTGTCTCCAACAAGTAGTGGTTTTCAATAAGACTGGTTTACTAAAGAGGAATACAATGCATGGCTTGGAAAGAGTACAAATTAAGCATTAGTTATGTCAGTGTTTAAATATTGTTTCCTCCTTAATTCAAAGTTAATGACATAAGGATCTGTTGATGTGGAAATGCTTTCCCTTTTCCTTTCCTGTTTTCATGCTTTGAGTCATACAATTTTTGGAGCATGTGGAAAAAGCATTGTTGCTCATGGAAATAATATCTTCATTGACTAGGGTTCCTTTTGGAAGGTGGGAAGTGTCTTCAGTATTAAATGAAAATAACTTTTGTCTCATCTAGGATATTCTCCCTCACGGTTTGCAAATATAACTATATTTTGGTATGAATTGTAATTGTCAAATGTAAATGTGACAAGTGTCAATTGGCTTGAAGCTTGTTTTCTCCTTTTTTTTATAAAAGGGAATTCAAGGCCATTGACGAGGTTGTTGTTGAATGAATTTTGAGAAGCAGATGTAATTAAGAACATAGATACATTTTGTCTAAGTTATTTCTAGGTTTTGGAGTTTGAGTCTTTGATTTCAGCAAGCTATACCAGTACTATTACATATAAATGCAAATTACATATTTCTTTGCCTTTGTTCTCCAATTGTATACCTCATATGAATTATGAATAAAATGGATCAAGAATCTTTCTATTCATCTTCATTTTTTTCAATTGAATGTTTGTTTAGTGTTGATGCTCTTGTTCAAAGAATAAGTTAATTTACATTGACATGGATGAATATTTATGTGAGTGTATGGATGGATAACTAAGTAATTTTGGTCAATAATTCCAATTTAGGTGCTATAAGGCATCATTTAATAGCTTTGTAGTGAGAGGTCAAGTGTTGTTCTATGATTTTAATTGAATGATTTAATACTCCATGCCTTGAGATAAAGCACTAGTCCATAAGTTGTATTGATGTTGCAATTCTTTGGCCATTCATAGGAATGATATAAAAAATCATTTAAATCCTTACTTACATTTGAATGTATGTCTTAAGTTGAGTTTCAATCATATTCTCATGTTGTAAATTGGTAAATGTTATAAGATCTTCTAGGTCTTTTAGGTATTTCATCTATTGAACAACAAATCTAAAAAATATATCTATTATTATAATGTTCAAGAGTAAATGGCACAAGAGAACTTGAGGAAATTATTTGGGATCACCCTCCTGGGTTTTGCAGCAGCCAAAGTGTAGAGGGAAAGTCTCAAAGACTTTCACTTGTCAAGTTGGCCAATCCCTTCTAATTACTAACCATTGTATTTGGAAAATTCATAGGTAATTATGAGATCATCTTGGTTTAATTAAAACACCAATGGATTCAATACTTTATTCCAAGTGTTATTTTCATTGTATTTGTGACTTCTCCCTTAGGAGATTTCCTTCTTCTTAGACTGCTATAATTTGGAATGTAGTCTTTTATTTCCCTACAATCTCAATTGCTTTTTGCATTCTTCAAATGATGTTCTAAATTTTAGGGTTGAATCAAGGATCTAGTTTCCATACCATCCTAATTTCCACTATCATTGGTTTGCATTCTTTGTGAGTGAAATAATTTGTCATCTTTTACATCATTTCATTCATTTTGTTGTGTGAAATGATCCAAATGTCATATTAATAGTTTGGTTTCTGTTCTTGGACTATAGGTGTCCATATGACTATCTTCTACCCCGCATTGCAAGTCCATGTACATTATAGTGTCCTTGGTGGCAAATAAAATATATACTACTTGTGTAAGTGCATAAAGATGGGGGACCAAAAAGGGTCCTTATATGGCCACTTTTTTCCTAAAATAAAAAAAGACTAACCTATGATGAGAAATTGAAGATAGTTACAATCATAATTTGAAGATGCAACAAAAACAAGTATTGTAGTGCTTCGAATCTACTTTTTAAACTAGTATTTTTTTAATTTTTAAAAAAGAATAAAGGGTTCAAAAAGAGAGGCCACACAAAGTGGTCATGTTTTATTCAAAAATCATAACATAGCATATGGTGCGGCCCCCTTAAAACATTAACTTTTTTAGTATTTAAAAAATATCTTAGGTGAGAAATTATCTAACACCATGTCATTTATGTTCAATTTTTTTGATAATTTCTAATGAATATATGAGTTTTTACTAATTTTCAAAGAGGACACATCTTGAAAAATAAAAAATTGAGCATGCTTCCCCTTAAATTTTATGAAAACTAATAAAAAATAAAATATTTTTTTGAATATGTGTAGAATGGAGTCTAGTTTCTAAAAATGTAATTTATTTTAAATTTTGATGAATGGTTAAAATTACAATAAGAAATTACCACATTGGTTTTTGACAAAAAAAATGGATACACTAACAAAATAAATTATAGATGAAAACCTTGATATACTCAAAACATGAAATAAATTACATGGTTAAAAAACTAGGAGAGAGCTTAACACTATCATGGCATTTTTTGGACTTGACATTGAAACACATGGAAACCTAATTGGGAGCATGTTCGAGATTATGTCAAATTTTTTACTATCTACACAAACATGTATTTTGATGTCGAAAAGCCACTCCAAACCTTTGGGTGGGAAGCCCAAGGAAAATTCAAGCCAAAGACTTGAAAATTTCTAAAGAAAAACATAATGTGAGCATACTATAACATGATTTTGTTATGTCAAATCACATAACACAAGTGTGTTATAACACACCCGCATTATGTTTTGCATTGAATACATTCTCTCTCTCTCTCCGACTCTCTATTAATCCTTCCCTCTCTCTATCCCTCTATTCTATATCTCTACCCTCCTTAGGTATCTCCCTTTCTACCTCTCCCTCCCTCTTTACCCCTCTCTCTGTTCTTCTCTCTCTCTCTCTCTCTCTCTCTCTCTCTCTCTCTCTCTCTCTCTTCTCTCTAGGAAATTACCTATTTCATTTTTAATTTAGGGTATAAATTTTAGGATTGAGTGTATAAGGTTTAGGGTTGAGGGTATAGAGTTTAGGGCTGAGGGTATAGGGTTTAGGGCTTAGGTTTCAGCATATAGGATTTAGGGTCTAGGGTTGAGGGATATTTTTAAGACTTTAGGGTATAGGATTGAGTGTATAGGGTACAGGGTTTAGGGTATTGGGTATAGGGTCGATGGTATAGGGTTTTATGGTGGAGGGTATAAGGTATAGGGTTGATAGTGTAGGGTTTAACATTGAGGGTATGGGTTTATGGTTGAGGATATCAGGTATAGGGTTTAGGGTATAGAGATGAGGGTATTTGGCATAGATTCAAGGGTATAAGGTTTAAGGGTTAGGGTATAGGGTATAGAATTGAGCGTATAAGGTTTAGGCTTTAGAGTTGAGGGTATGGAGATTATGGTTGATGGTTTTGCATATAGCTTTACGGCCTAGGGTTGAGGGATGGTGTTCAGGGTTGAGGGTATAGGGTTGAGTGTATAGGGTATAGAGTTTTGGGTTGGGGGTATTAGGTATAGGGTCAAGGCTATAGGGTTCACAATGGAGGGTATAAGTTTGAGGGTGTATATTTATGTGATAGAGAATATTATATTACGTACAATAATAAAGGGCATATCTATCATTTGAGTTTTTGGTGGATAGATATCAACAAATAGGATTAATGTTGAATACAATTGAGGTTAATATTTTGTGTAGTGTTCACAAGAGTCCAACATAGTTATCAAGGTTATTCATTGGAAGCCAATGGGCAACTAGTTTGCAACTTTATTTGTAGATTCCTTCTTATGACGAATGTTGATATGAAAATATTTGAGGTAACTAGACCACCTTTGATGTTGATCATTATATAAATCTTTTTATATTTATATAAATTTAAGAAGCTTATGGTCTATGTTAATAACAATGTCTTTCGCTAAGATATAGTAATTCCATGTTATTTGTAGGCTTGAAAAACACATATAACTCCTTGTTATACATGGGGTGTCTATACATAGAATTAGATAAAATCTCACTACATGTTAGGAAATTAGATGACTACATTGAGTTAAAACTACTCCAAGTCCATATTTAGAGGCATCAACCTCAATTTTAAATGACTATTTCAAATCAATACTTGAACTAGTGTAGGTCTTAAATAAAGTCTCTACTTCAATTGTATGAATGTTTGTTTTTGTCTCTCTAATGAAGGGAATTTTTATTTTAATCTCACCTGAATAATTGGTTCATAGGTCATGCCAAGTGTGATAATCCTTGTTACAAAAAGAGTAGTAAAAGTTGGATGATCCTAAAAGTCTATAATGTTCTATGATATGTTTATGAGACGGTTAATATCTAATTACCTCTATATTTTTAAGGTCCACATAACATAATCTTTGTTCATAATTAATCTAAGGTACTAAATCCTTTCCATACTAAAGAAATACTTTTCTATTTAACTATTATCATAGAGCTCATGTTGTTGTAGAGTTGAAAGTATCTATTGAACATGATGTAGATGTTCCTCCTATGTATTGATTAATATGAGTATTCTATCTAAATAGAAAAATTAACAAATAAAATAATGAGAGGCCTAAGTACATCATTCATCACATGCATGAAGGTGGCAAGTGTATTGGCTAAGCCAAAGATCAAGGCTAGCCATTTGAAAAATCCATTTGGATTTGAAGGTATTATTTCACACATCTAATGAATCAATAGTAACCTGGTGGTACCCAATATGTAGTGAAATAATTAACCCCCTTAAGTTGATCTAAGAGGCCATCAAGGTAAGGAGTTAGATACCTATTCATTATAGTGATCGTGTTCAAAACTCATATGTGAATGTAGAGGAATCAATTTCTATCCTTCTTAGAAATATTAAGTTTTCACATGGTGAGGAACTTGGTCAAATGTGCCCCTTTTGAATCAATTCCTAAATCTTTCATTTGATTTCATTATTCTCTAAGATTCATCTTCTATATCTATTGACCCATTTGGTAATGATATCCTTGTAATGAGAACAATCAAATATCATTGTATGCAATAGTGTAGGGTTTTCCTCATTAGTGAGGTGAATAAATCATGATTCCCTTTAATAATATTTATTCCATCTTTTTTTTTGGGGTATTCATAATGATTGTTTTGAAATGAGTGGTTATTATAACTAATCTTACCTCCTTAGGTAAGAACAACGCCAATATAAATGCTCTAATTTGAGAAATAACATGATAAATTATTTTAAAACAAGAAAATATATAATATTTCAAAATTATCTCTACTATTTGATACTTCTATTCACCTAAATTATCTACCTATCTAAATATTTTACCCTTAGCTCACTCATCCAATGAATTGTCATTGTGGGTGTAGTTTTTCCTATAGGTTCAATCTCTTAGAAAATTAGTAGATATCAAACATTTTACTTCCAATTTTAACAATGAATTGTAGATCCTTCTCATTCACCCACATCTATGAGTGGAATAGGAGTTCCTTGTCCTCTTAAAGTGGCACTTCCAAGTTGAGGTTATAAGGTATAGGGTTTAGGGTGTAGGGTTTAGGGTTTATGGTTCAGGGTATAAGGTATAGGTTTTAGGGTTGAGGGTATATGGTATAGGGTTGAGGGTTGAGGGTATTGGGTACATAGGGTAGAGGGTATGGGTATGTGCAAGATCATGATGGGCTAAAAAGTGGCAATATGATGGGTATGTGGCTGAGGACTATTTTTTAATCTAAAATTAATGAAATGAAAAGGGTTTTTAAAGGAGATTCTCAGCTTTCCACCAATATAAATTGTGCTTTAATTTGAATTTAATTAGTAATTATTATTCATTTTCTATTCAAATTACGACTAAAGTCTTGATTGATAGGATGATTGAAAAACATCTATAGCCTTCAAACGGTATCACATTTTTTTGAATCCAAAACATGTGCCACATTCTATGCTTTGCATACTATAGGATTAAAAAAAGAAAAATTGAATTTCATGAATTTTGACCAAGTTAAGCTGGTCAGACATACGAGTTTTTATATTTTTTAAAAGATGTAATAAAAAATTTATAATTAATTATTTACTTGGAAAAAAATTACAAAAAAATATGCATCACATCGGGACATGAGTCCTCTACTTATATCGAAATTATTATAAAAAAATATTATCATTTTATTGTGGTTAGGTGGTCAGACAGACACCTACATTTTTTCCCTTGAAATTTAAGTACCATTGCATTAAAAATTCAAATTTTCACCAAATAGATTTTTTTAAACAAACCTAGTAGTTTAGAAACTACATTCAATTTTCTACAGATTCTATTCTTACATATTTTTGAAATAATAGAGATAACTTATTCAAATTTTTACGTCAAGTTTCCTAACTCTGTTTTTCTAAATTTTTTGCCACTTAAGGGCCTATTTTTTTCCATGATGATCCTGCACATACCCGCATAGGGTTTATGATTGAGGGTAAAAGGTATAAGTTTGAGGATATAGGGTTTATAGTGGAGGATATATGGTATAGGGTTTAGGGTTGAGGGTATACCTGGTATAGGGTTTAGGGTTTAGGGTCAAGGGTATACTTGGTATAGGATTTAGGGTTGAGGGTTGCCGGTATAAGGTATAGGGTCAAGGGTATAGGGTTTAGGGTTTAGGGTATGCAGTTTAGGGTTGAGGTTTTTGTTTATAAGCTTTAGGGCCTATGGTTGAGGGATATTGTTTATCAACATGTTATTTCTCAAATTATAACATGGTTGAAGGTTGATATAGGTACCAATTGAGGGTATAAGGTATAGGGTTTATGGTTGAGGATTGAGGGTTTAGGGTTTAGAGTTTAGTGTTTAGGATTGAGGGTATAGGGTTGAGTGTATAGGGTTTAGGGTTGAGGATATTAGGTATAGGGTTAGGGTTGAGTGTATAGGGTTTAGGGTTGAGGGTATAGGTTATAGGGTTGAAGGTCTGTGGTTTAGGGTTGAAGGTAGTGGGTATAAGGTATATGATATAGAGTTTATGGTTGATGGTATAAGGTGTAGGATTTAGGGTTTAGGGTATAGGTTTGAGGATATAGGATTTAGGGTTGAAGGTATTGAGTACATAGGGTCAAGGGTATAGGGTTTATAGTTGAGGATACAAGGTATAAGGTTTAGGGTATATGGTTTGTAGTGGAGGGTATAAGGTTGAGGGTGTAGGCTTGAGGGTATAAGGTTTAGGGTTTAGGGTATAGGGTTGATGGTATGGGGTTCAGGGTTAAAGTTATTGGGTATAGGGTCGAGGGTATAAGGTTTAGGGTTGAGGGTATAGAGTTTAGGGTTGAGGGTACAAAGTTTAGGATTGAGGGACAATATTCATGGTTGAGGGTGTAACATTTCAGATTGAGGGTGTTAGGTTTATAGTTATATGTGCCCATAAAAGACATAATGTGCTCGTGCTTTTGAAAAGTTAAAACATTCTCACACTTTATATAGGTTAAAGTAAGCTCACACTTCAGCACGAGCATATTTTAGGCAATATAAAAAATAGTCAAAACATATGTAACCCATGATTCATGCTTACATACTTTATTATTTTCCACTTTCTACATATTATCTAACAAAGAAATGTTTTCTACGCATAATATAACCTATCGACTAATTATCACTTCTCTTTATCATAAAATAATTTTATTATTATTTTATGTTCTCTATATTTATTAGAAAAGTATCATTTTGTTTGTTTTTGTAATAAAATAGACGGTCAATAGTGATAGGCAACCGATATGAGAGATGTTTAAAAGTTCATTGAACCTAGTCATTTAAAGATGTTTAAAAATTCATTGAACCTAGTCATTTAAATTGTATAATAACTCGTACAAAATAAGTCAAAACCATTAAAATTTTACTTCTATTTTTTTTTGGTATAGTTGGAAGGAATGTTTCCTAACTTTAGCGGGAGGAAACCTAGGGTTTTGCAGGTAGGGAATCAAGGGATTTGCAGATCTGTTCACCTTCCTCGTAGTGCTTAATGCCTTGCAGGGACCTCTTTGCTTTGAGGGAAAGTTTGGGTTGATTAACAAATCGCGAATGCGTCTGATAACGCCTTGTTGGGTTCTTTAACTGAAATATTACTTGCGTTATAATCAATCAGTTAAAATTATATAATAGAGATGCCTAAGGGAGAGGTGAAGACTGAGATTTTTCCTCTTTTAGATGGTGGTCTGACTGAAGGAACAGAGACAGGGGATGGCGTAAAGAAATATTTTCTGCCGGGAGAGTCGTTCAAGAGCTGGACGAATTATGGAAAAGCTCTTTGGCGAACGCCCCGACGCTTCAAAGACCGTGCGCTTTCGAGGGCAGACGAGAGGAAAGAGGTGGGAGAGATCAGAAAGAGGAGTGAGAATGAGATGAGGAGGACGCTCGATTGGTGGGATTTAACCTGGTTTGGATTCGGCGCCGTCATCGGAACAGGGATTTTTGTGCTCACTGGACAGGAAGCCCACAACGACACAGGCCCTGCCATTGTTCTCTCCTATGGTCTCGCGGGATTCTCCATCATGCTTTCTGTTTTCTGTTTCACCGAATTTGCAGTCGAGATTCCTGTACCAGGTAATTTATAGTCCCGTTTACACCCAGAATTCTATTTCAATTTCGATGTTTAGTGATTAAAGCTCTTCTCAGAAGAAAAAAAAGGGGGCAGAGGAGAAAGGGATAATAAACATCAATCGATTAAATTTGATTATTTAGATTAACACTGGTGCTAATCAATTGTTCATTTCAACTAATTAATAAAAATTTCCGTGTAAATACAATTTTGGCTATATACAGTTTGCCAGAAATTCTCGATTTCTTTGTTATCCTTCATGCTTTGAGCCTCTGGTTCTCACCTTTTGTTGTGAGCTTCGTCTTCGTCTTTGAACTTTTGATGTTTAGAATATGTTTACTTCTAGTGTTTGACATGGTGATAGGGTTTGTAGCGTAGGTAGGAAAGAACTTATTCTCTGCTTTTTTACCTTATTCAAATTATCTCATCAATTTAATGATTTTAAACAATTTCGAAGATATGGTAAACAGAAGTACAAATATCTATTAATGATATCAAATTTTCACAATTCATATTGTTGATAAATATTGTTTCTATATTTGATTGTGTTGTAGTTTTTGCATCAATGTTTCGGACCATATTTTTTGATTGATCATCAGTGTAATAGAGAGCTGAAGGAGAAGAAATGCTTTGCGTCTTCTCCTTAGTTTTCAAACCAGCGCTACTTTTCGCCCCCTCTTCTCCACCCCTTTTAGCTAGCTCAAGTCTACAACAAATCATATCTTCTCCTCCAACTCTCTATTATCTTATCGTGATTTGAAATATTGATGCAAAAACTCCAACACTCGATAATATCTATATCACTAACTTTATTATGTAAATAAACTCAAAAAGAATATATCTTTGAATGTCTAGTTACATGTCTCTCATAAACAACAATTGTATTGCAGTACTCCCACCTTAAACAACCCATACATTGACTAAAATGAATCCACTATTTAAACTTTTTTTCAAATTACACCCTTCAAACAGAGGTAAAACTACATCATCATACAATTCAGTATAAATAAATGTAATAGAACATGTAAAGCAATGATTATATAAATGTTGTAATGATCATAAATTTAAAAGAAATATTTTCCTTAAAAAAGAACATAAATTTCTAACCTTTAGAAATGACCCAAATATCAAAATACCAGTGTAATTGTTAGGGCGCCATCTTTGACCATAAATTATCTTGTGGCAGGCGGTTCATTTGCATACTTCCGGGTGGAGTTGGGAGACTTGGCAGCCTTCATAGCTGCAGGAAACCTAATCTTGGAGTCCGTGGTGGGCGGAGCCATGGTGGCTCGATCATGGACCTCTTATTTCGCCACGCTCCTCAACCACTCACCGGATGACTTTCGCATCCGCACAAACCTGGCCTCAGGTTTCAACCTTCTGGACGCCATTGCCGTCGCGGTCCTCCTTTTGGCCTACCTCACCGCCATTGTGAGCACACGACTAACCTCCCAACTCAACTGGATCTCCTCCGCCATCAATACCGTCATCATCCTCTTCATCATCGTCGCCGGCTTCATCAAAGGTAACCCATCTAATCTCAGTCCTTTCCTTCCCTACGACGTCAAGGGCGTCTTGCGAGCCACAGCTGTAGTATACTTCGCATATGGAGGCTTCGACGTCATTGCCACCATGGCGGAAGAGACGAAAAAACCGTCTAAAGACATTCCCCTGGGCTTGCTCGGCTCCATGTCGGCCATAACCGTGATATACTGTCTCATGGCACTGGCTCTCGTTCTCATGCAGAGTTACACTGTACTGGACGTCAATGCCGCCTATTCTTAGCATTTCAAAGCATCGGATGGAAATGGGCGAAATATGTTGTGGCGCTGGGATCTCTGAAAGGAATCACCACTGTTTTATTGGTGGGCGCAGTTAAACGGGGAAGGTATTTAACACATATTGCCCGAACGCACATGATTCCGCCTTGGTTTGGCTTAGTGAGCGAAAAGACCGGGACACCTATTAACGGAACGGCTTTCATGGCAATTGCCTCTGCATCGGTGGCCTTCTTTTCAAAGCTGGATGTGCTCTCTAACCTTCTTTCTATCAGTTATTTGTTCATATACGCGCTCTTGTCTGTTGCTCTGCTTATGAGAAGACATTATCTTGGAGGGAAAACTTCCGCAACTCACGTTTTTCGTTTGACAACGTTCATTGTTGTAATTATATGTTCGTCCATAGGGACTTCGGCATGCTCATGGGGGCTGTCCGGTGGATTAACTGGGTATTGCATTACAACTTCTGTCTGGTTTCTGGCCACTGCTGGTTTGGCTGTGTTTGTTCCGCAGTGTAGAGAGGCCAAAGTGTGGGGAGTGCCGATGGTTCCGTGGGTTCCTTGCTTGTCGATTTTTATCAACGTGTTTCTGATGGGGTCGCTGGATTATGAGTCGTTTGTCATATTTGGGATTTGCACCATGGTGATGTTGGTGTATTATGCTGTGTTTGGACTCCATGCCTCGTTCGATGCGTTTCATGGTGTGGGTGATAATGTAAGAGAATGTGGAGCTACGTGTTAATTTGTTTTGCCTTCTCTTAAATGAAACTGTTACATTCTCTTTGTACAGATATTATTTTGTGTAAATATTATTATATAATCGAGCATGTTATTAGAATTAAAATATAATATAGTGATATAAGGTTTAATGGGAAACCATAAAATCTTTAATTGTATTGAAGATTTTTGTTTTGTTTTTATGTTTCTAAATGTATTTGTTTTATTTATTATAAAATATTTTTTATAGAATTTAAATTAATGAAAATTTTATTTATATATATATTTTTTAATAAAATTAGTATATATATCTTCCAATAATCTATATAAAATACGTTGAAAAATATCTTTATTTTTTCGATTAACAAACTTTAAATAAATAAAAAATCATTGTATGATTTATTAGTTGGAAAAAATAAAAATTAATGTAATTAAATAAATAAAATAGAATTTAAAAAATCATGTGCATTTTTTAAATAATTGAAAAAGTCAATAAAAAATCATTGCACATGAAAATAGAAAGTAAATTTTTGGTTTTCTTTCATGGATTTGCTAACCACCTATATATCGTGCTGGCATTGTAGAGTTACTATCGACATAATTAAAAGGGTTTCTATAATATTTAAATATTAAAAAAAAAACATTAAATGGAGAGTGATAGTAAATTATTTTATATTTTATTTTATTTTGTCATTTTTTAATGTTTTTAGAATATATAATACATAAAAGTTAATCTTAAAAATTGTTTTGATAATAATTAAAAAGTACAAGTTAAATTGCACACAAGTTAATATCTAATATGAATTGTGTTAAAGATTTTATATTGAAGAGAAACAAAAGAATTGCAATAGATTTGTTCAAATGAAGAATACTTTGTGTTTATAATGTGGCCACCACTTATAACATTGATAGAAAATGAACCAATCAAAAGGATAATGGATATTGTAACTTTGTGTGTAGTAGAGCTTACAAGGAGTCATATCCTTATGTAATTATACCTTGATTCTTATATCTACATAATAAGCTTATTAATATTGAAAACTATGTATGCAATAAAAGAAAAGAAATTTAATTAGCTTTCACAAATGTCTACCAAGATTAAATAACTAAATGTTGTGCATTAATTAATAATTTAATTTTTGATGAACTTCAAAATTTTGCATCTAGAACACATTTGAAGTTCACAAATTTTAAATTTTAAGAGGAAAAATCCTTACAATTTTGTTTAGAAATTTATAACTAATGTTTCCAATCTAGTTAGGGATATCACAAAGAATGATAAATAATTCAAGTTGCTAGATGAAGGTAGAAGGGCCTTTGAACTTATCAAGTAGGTAATTTCCAAACCTCCAAAACTAAACAACCCACATTTATTGAAATTATTAAAACTATATTCCCTTGGTATTTGACTACAACACTACATCCTTACTTTAACTTTGATGGCTCAGCCAAGGGTAACCCGGGTCGGGCAGGTGGGGGTGGGGTCTTTAGAGATCGTAATGGGAAAATGATTCTGGCTTATGCAGTGAATCTTGGAATTCACTCCTCCAACTTTGTAGAGGTGGCGAAGACATTCTATGGTATTTAGATTGCCATAAACATTGGCTTTTCCAAGCTAGCCATTGAAGGAGACTCCAAAAACACCATTATTTTGCTGATTGGGATGGCTAAACCCCGCTAGTCCCTCTGTAACCCATCCTATTGGCTCGCAATCTCATGATTACTCTTGGGAATAGAAGATCTATTCACATGTATAGAAATGGAAACAAATTGATAGATTCCCTAGCTATCCTTGGCACTTTTACTCCAAATTTGGTTATCTAGGATAATATCTCTCATATCCTAAGGAATGTGTGTGAATTAATTAATAATGATGTCAAAGTACTATATAAATTAGATTGAGTTGGATCTCTTGTTAGCTCCCTTCGTAATCTACCTTGACTTACAATTATGGCAAATCACCTTCCCTAGTCAATATTTTCATAAGCCTTTCTATTCTTGGATTAGGTATTCTTCTCAATGTTTCTACAATACTATTTCTCTTGTTCTATTATCTGTGATATTTTTCATGGGGGGTGAGCTAGTCGAGGATGAACCCACCTCTTGCAAGGTGTGGAAGTGGGATAGGGAGGTTTGGACTATTATTTAATGAGTTAAATTAGCCTTGTATTTGGAGGGTATGAAGGGGCATGGCCCCAAGTTGTCTATTGAGTTTTTCAACTCTTAGAATGGGGGCACAATCACCTTTGTCGGGTGCTCCTTCCTTGTGAACGCTGAGTTGATTGTTGATGTGATGAGGCTTTCATTGGATGGTGTGTGCATCCCTAGAAAGTATAAGAGGCACTACTAGAAAGATATGGAGAGGTTTATGAAGGATGGAAAAAGGTTAGCGAACTGCAAAATAATTTCAAAAATGTTGAGCTCCCCAGGGTGTGGAGTAAATTGTGGAGGTGCTTATGAGGTATGTGATGTTAGAGGGTCGTTTTCATCATTTTCATGCCAATCTATTTCCCATGCTAAACCATTTTTGATATAATGTCAAGATGAACTTTTCTTTCTAGATTTTCTCTTCTTTGTCCATTAAGAATGTCCAAGGTAAAAGTAAAAATCTCCCCATTCACCAGGGTTTAATTTTTTTTATTTCCCATCATTAGGTCACTCTTTTCCACTCCTTGACCACTTTCAAGAGGAATAATTTGGTCATTCACAATCCTACGGAACCCCCTAAGGGCCTTGTTTTCACTTTTTTTTTGGATGAAACCCTACCCACCACTTGTAGAATCACCAAGGCTTAGAGAAAATCCCTACCAACAAGGAAACCCCTCCCAACCCCATTAAAAGTGTTTCTTTCCCCAAACCCACTCTTATTTCTAGCTCTAGCTTTGATAATTAGTCTAACTTAGACGATGAGTCCTAGAAACCTACCTCGAGCAACTCTCTTGCACACCCCTATTCATGATGAGGTGTTTGATTTTCCCAATACTCCTCCTATCATTAACCCTTCTAGCCATTAAAAATCCCCTAAACTCCCCATCAATCTAGAAGGGACCTTTGTTTAACCCAATTTGGGTAATGAAATTTGTGCCTCTTGTATTCCCCTTCGATATAAAATGAATGATATTTCAGTGACTATCAATATCAATAATGACATTCTAAAGTGGATTTTGGGTCAAATTATTACTGCGAAGGAAAAAATCTAGGTGCTAGAAAATAGGGTGCTCAACCAACAAGCTTCATGGTCAAGTGAGGTCGAGGATGGTGGGTGTTGGGATATGCTTTCCTCCCTTTTCAAATATTTTGATAGATGGGCTAATTGGGACAAGGAGGTGGAGGAGCTCAGAGCCCGAGTGGTTCCGGATGAGGAAAAAATGAAATTACCACTACTCACAACAACTAGGACAGAACTATGCAATGTCTCTAGGAGATTATTGATTACAACAAGGAGACTATGAAGAATACTTCAATTACAATCTAGGACTTTGAATGAGAACTCAAGAACAGTCATGGAAAAAGGGTGGCTGAAGGTGGTCTTTATGACAATCATGCATAGAGAAAAGGAAAGATGGTAGGTAGCTCGACTCAAGCCACTACCGAGGAGACCCTACTTATTCAGAAGGGACCCCTGTTGTTCGATGAGAAACTCCATTTCCTAACTAAGGAGTGGAAAACAACTAGTGGTCTCAAGCTTCTAGGAGACCAAAGCACTTTCGGTCCCTTGTTGGTTTTGTTCTATGTATTATTTTCATTTCTTTTGACAGTTAGTTAGTTATTGTTTCTTTTCTTTTTTCTTTCCAGGCGTTTCACTTCTCATGAACCCCTTGTTTGGCCTCTATAGCCATTTTGTAATGGGTACAAGCCCTTCCTATTTAAATCTAATCAAAACAGTACATGCTTACTATCTCAAAATGATAAGAAGAGTGATGAGAACCCTATTTTTTTTGTCAACCAATTACATAAGAAGAACAATGCTAGATACAACTTTGAAGAAAGAAAAAAATATTTCCTCATGAAAACCTTGAAAAATTTAACCATTTATCTCATATAATAGGATAATTAATTTTTGCTTCACTCCAATGTGAGAATATAATCTATAATGACATTTTTTTTAGAAAATGGGTGGATAAATAACTAAGTTAATTGGTTATGATCTCTAAATACAATCGACCAAACTAGTGAAGGGTATAGATCTTTCCTAACATCTCACTAATGATACTAAAAAAGAGTATATATATACTACATATAAGATCAACTACTTTGAGATAAATTATCATATTGTGTTGAAGGTGTGTTATGAACATGAATACAAGAATAGAGATACATTCTTATATATTTAGAAATAAATCAAATTCTTGATGAAGGACATCATCATATTGTTGGGAAAAGTGTGTTATGCACCTTGCATTATAATCCTTATAATATTCAAATAAATATTTAATTGTGGTATATCCTAGAGATGCATATATTGCATGGATTAGATATTCTTAGGGAGACTTGTATATTATATGTTACATTGGGGTAAATATTTAATGTGGGTATCACATTAGGAAGTATCTAATATTGAGAAAAAATAGTGCTAAATATTTAATTTGGGGATATGGTTTAGTGAGCTCCTTTCTTATGTAATTCCACAATGATTTTGTGTATTGAATTTTGTTTCTTGAGATAATATATTGAGTTTTGTGGGTAATTTTGGGGGGTAGATTTTTTATTTGAGAGGGCTTTCCTAGGATGCATGTAGTCTTATCTTGTTGTATACTTATCATTATTTTACATTATGAATTTTGAATACTTATTTTCATTTATTTCTTTCATGAGGGTTATGTGGAAATAGTATATTATTGCTATAAATTTCCTTTGACATACAAAGTGTCTTATTAGAAGAATACACCCTACACTGTATCTCCATTATGATATTCCAACATATAAAAAATTATTTTCACATTTTATCTCTTCCTCAAGTCCCACAATATATAATTTTTAACTATCTACCCTTTCCATTTCCCTATAGATGTGTGGGATAAATATATGTATTCATATTAGCTATTGAGATGCCTTACAAAGCATGTATATTCAGACCTTTATTTATTACTACCTAATAAGTTATAATATCATGGCCTTAGGTACATAGCATTCCAACCCCCTCAAGTAGCATGCCCCTTAAATATTTAGGACCAAATATTGTAAATCAAGGTAAAACTTGCAACAATATGAGCTTAAGTATGTGTTTGAAAATTTGAAATTATGTATCCAAGATTAACAAGATTATGATATGTGATTAGTAATTACAAAAATGAAAGAAAAATCAACAATACCACAAGTTGATAAACAAAAATGAAACAAGATATATGTGGAGAAAACCTTGCGAGAAAAAAAAAATACACCCAAAGAGTTCCAATATTTGTATTAATCTTCAAATGAGATACAACAATACAACACTCCTCTCTAAATTCTACCAACACACCCCTACTCTGTCAATTTTCAAACAAACTCTATAAACAACCATCTCAATGATCCAATATATACAATTTTGTGGGAGAGAATACCACAAATGGTATCCCAAAACAACAAGTAAAACCACCTAGAAAAACCCATGCCCCCTCTTAATGCATCTATAGAATGTGACCTTGTAATCAACATGGGGAGTAAAGGAACTATATCTTCTTGAGAATCCAAAAACATCATTTATGACTTGTGTATCACAAAAACTTGCAGTGTGACCTAGATGATTGCATTTATAGCATAAAATATATATCAAAGTATAGAAAGTTTTATCTAACATAAAATTTATAACAAAGTATGCAAAGTTAAATTATCTGTGATTTGTATACTACTATTTGAGGTATGGTTAGCTTGGATGAGTTATAATTTTTTATGGTTGTTATTCTAGTTGTTATGAGTAAGATAGATACTCAAAGCCTTTGTTATCATTTGAATTTGATGCTTGTGTTCATGTAAAGATTGGTCCAGACTTTAGTGATAGTTGATATGTTTCACCTTGGCATGCTCGTTTTTTCTTCCATAGGAGGCATGTTGGAGGATGTGAGGTGTTTTTTCTTGATGGAGGTTATCATATTTTCTTTTGTAGGTATCTTGTTGGAGCATAAAATCATGGTGAAGATTCAAATGCTACATGTTTGGCTAATGGATGTTTTCTCCTTATTTGTAATTCCTATGGGTGTATTTACAATTTTAATGTCAAGTGGAAGAATGTTAGGATTAAGGTGCCATCTACCTTGTAAATCCTATGTTATGGTTCCAACATCCTTAGAAAGTGTCTCCAGGAACATAGGGTGTATTGGGAAAACATTTTTGTAATATCTTTTCTCACCATTTTTTGTATTACATTTATAAGGGGTGATGGGTTCCACTAGTAGCAATAAAGGTGACTTGTGGAAATAAACATTTAAGTGTTTTCCCCACATGTGGATGCCTAGAATACGATAATAAAAGACAAGAAAATGAAAAATGAGTGATTTTTGGGATTCTCCAAGTGGGAGCTTGGATTGAAGCAATAGGCGTCCCTTGGTATTCCATAATTTATTGTATTTAATGTAATGTTTATCTCCCAAATTTGGGTGCCCAATTTGGATGGAAATTATTGGATCCAAAACCAGTATTTTAGCATTTCGAGGAGGTATTACATGGGTTGGGGAAATTTGGAATGAAATTCAATCTTTGGGTGTCATATTTGGTGCATTAGATGCTTTCACAAATCTATAAATTTAGCCTCTTGGAAATAGAAAATATGAGCAACAATTGGATGCACAATTTCAATGTTACATGAACAAGGGAATGTTGAGGCATAAGGAGGCTGTTTAAAGGTGCACAAGTTCTTCCATGGTTGAGGGAAAGATGAGAATGAAAGTGATTGTATTGTAATATCATTTTTTTGAAGATAATTCATACTTGGCCTCTCTTCTTGGTGGGGTTTTTTATTGCAATGGTTTCTCCACGTAAATCCTATGTTATGTCATGCTCTTGTATTGTCAATTTGTGCCTCACTTTTTTCTATTTATGGTGATGTTATTCTTTATATATTTCTATTGTAATTTCACATAAGGTAGCATTTAATAAGAATGTTATGTTGGCTGATTTTTAGCATCATAAAGAAGATGGATCTGATTATGGTAATTCCATATTAAGGAAAATTATTTTTTATATTTGCATATAAGTTTCATAATTTCATGTTGTTGTAGTTTAAGCCTTGTATCTCATTCATTTAAGTCATATTTGGATAGAGATTGAATTTCCTAACAATTGGTACTAGAACCTATTTATTTCTCATTAGATCTCAAATAATTGTCCTCTTCTTCTTCATGCCATTATCATCTTCATGTTTGAGAATTTTCTACTATCATTACCCACTTGAAATGTCATCCTTTCACTAGACTTTTAGGAGGTATTTAAAAACTTCCTCATGTCTCTGTGGTTATTTTCTTCTTAAATGATAAGGTCACTATCTTCAAAATAGTATCTTCTATAGTGAAATATTCTTCATTTCTTCCAATCATTGTCCAACAATTGTGCAATCAACTTGTGTTCTTATACTATGACCATTTCCCTCATGTCTTGAAGGACTCTCATACCTTTTTACGAACTTTTCTATTCACTAACTCCAATAAGCCTTCCTTATATGTATCTAGAGTCATCTTATATCCATATCAATATCTCACATGGAACTACTATCTTTGATATATTTAGATATTCCCTTTGATAACATAACAACTATTCCATACCATTTATGAATTCAATTGTCTATTGTTAAATTTTTCATTGTCATTTTCCAAGGATTCATTGTCATCTAAAATTTTATCACACACTCATCATTATCTACCTTTGATGATGATTTTCCTCTTATGTTTAATGATAGGACCATATATTATCCATGATCTCGTCTTTCTCACTACTTTATCATAAGGCCTACAACTCACGACTATGTATTATTCATGCAAAAACCTTAGGGTTGTCACCATAGTTATCATCACAAAAGAACTAGTCATTACGCTTGCTTCTGGTGGAACCCCTCAAATTTTTTTGTGTTCCACTAATTTTCAATCCATATTTGGTTAGTTCTCAGGTTTGATTTATTGTCCTTTGGGTTGGGGTTTTGAATTCCATCATTTGAAGGTATTTTTTTATGTATTAAACCCTTGAAAGACCCTTGTTATTTTCTATTCCCCAAGGTCTTGTTCAAATCCTTCATTGACTTATTATTTCCCATTTCTAGATATATGAGTCATGACTTGAGTCATCCAAATCACCTATTAGGCAGCCCCATGGTTTAGCTCTATTGGTTGTTACCCTCTTGAAATATTTCTGAATGTCTGTAGATGTGTGGGTCTGAAAATGTTAAAATGTTTTATGATATATCCTAAGTTTTGATTTGTGAAAGTCTAAGTCATTTACCCCATTAACCTAGCCGATGGCCCCTTTTTAAGTTACCTTTTAATGCATGTGCATTTTAAAACCTTTAAGTCATGGTCAATATGGCTCACCACTTGTATTTCATTGGTCACCCGCTAGCTCGCGGGAATAAAATAATCACTAAAAAAGAGCAATGGGGTAGTAAGCATATGACATGTGTCCACCCCATTGGTGGGACCTACTATTATTTTCAAGTGGTGATGATTAAACGATCAATGATCCTGATCCATCATGAAGATCAAATCTTAACCATTGCCCATGAGCCTATAGGGGACCCACAGGGGGACTCAAATCTAGTGTGGGGCAGTGGGGAGTTGCCACGTGGCATGATCCTCAGCATTCAGAGGACATTTGGGGGTATGCAATTTTTTCTTCAATATTTTTATTGAATCTTAAAGGGGAGACAACTAATGGAACTTACAACACACATGGTTATTTGAGGAGTGAGATTTTTTAATCTTAGTTGTTTGATGTATGAAGGGTTAAATACATGGGAGTATGACTTGGTGATTTAAAGGGTATACATGTTGTAGTATACTGGCTTAATTTGGACCATTTCCCACTAGCTCATGACCATTGATCAAGTCTCTTTAGGCCCATGTGGGCTAGCGAGAGAGTGACATGTGGAGGTCCTTAAGGATTGTGGTGTGTGGTGGAGCCCCTTCGATACTGAGGAATGGTTTCCACTAGGAAATATCTAATTGGTTAGATATTGTGGTAAGGGCAAGTCAAGTTTTTAAACTTTGTTGACCCAATCTAAGCCATTCATTGATCAAGCTAGATGGGAGATCGACGGTCAGTATTTAAAATTCAATCATGGGGTAGATGGAGTTGTTCTAGTTTGCGTGAGCGAGCAGTAATGGTGGATATGACACAGAAAGGCCAAATTGAATGGATTTTTTTTCCATAAAAGCAAGAGTTCAAGAAATGTAAAAATAATTAAGGCACTTTAAAGCATCTAGAAACATGTTGTAGCATATTTTCAAAGCTCTTGAAGTCTACAGTTAGGGTTTTCAACATCAGCCAACCAGTAAGTCAAAATCATACTTCCTATACTCATTTCCATATAATTTTCATACAAATTCCCAATTCTATGATTTGAGTAGAATACTAGGGAATCTTTAAAGGTTTGATGTTTGTCAAATTGCACTTAATTGCTTCGAGTTGTGTTAATTCCTTGTGTTGACCTTACGACCTAGTTTAGCCTGCTAAACCCTAGTTTGCACTAATTATATTCTAAATGGAACCCTTGAATGCTCAATCTTCTAGTTCTACTTCCAAACCTACAAGGAAACCCTTGGTTGAAGACTTGGCATTTCAACTACTTATTTCTACTGATCATAAGAATAAGGGTAAACCTCTATTCCATGGGCTAGGAAATCAAGACATATATTTTGAAGTTAAAGATGCTACATTGCCAATTAGTGGCTGGAATCTTTTCACATATTAGTTTGGAAATAGTAAATCAAGAATCCATATTTGTAACCCATGGATACTTGTCATGGGAAAGCTTGTTGTCCCCAATGTTTTCCTAGATTTCAACCTATTAAAATCCATTGCAGATAGGTATGATCCTATTTCTCATGTGGTGAGAACACATTATGGAGTTGGGATGATAAACCTAACTGAGGTAGGGATAAGTGATGCATTTAATTTGGATACTACTGACAAGAAGGAGCCAATTAACATAAAAGTCCTTAAGAAAGAATATGAAAAAGTGAGGGTGACTTTCAAGGTTTCACACTTGTCAAATTTTATGGGAAGGGGTCCAAAAGGAACCAAGATTAAAATTTATCCCTATGACACCGATCATTTCTTTGTCAATAAGTTTGAATTATATTTTCAAAGGAAATTCTTCAGTCTATACCAGATTTTGGGGTTGAATCCTCTTGAATGCATCCTAGTGGCATATATGTATCTGGCTACAAATATTCAACATGTTACATATGGTTAACAAATTATATGACTTTGATACATACTTATCTAATGAGATTCATAAGGTGTTGGTGACCATAAAAGAAGGGAAGGTTGGTGTGAGGTGTTGGTGGTATTCCTTGATCCTTCACATATTCTTATATAAAGGAGCTAATATTTTTGGGAAGGATATGAAATTGGATAGGAAATATGACAATGGTGATGATCTCCCTGTTCAAGCATGGACTCCTATTTTGGACAAGGATGATCCATATTCTAGTTTTCTGGTATTCTTTAATGTGTTTAGCTCAAGGTTAAAAAGTTTTTTATTGGTTGATCTACTAGGGATTCCAACAAAGTTACATGACTTTTTGAGACCCAAGGAAAGAAGGCCTGAGATAGGCATTGCACATAATTAGGGGGATATCATTCCATATATTGATTATACTATCTTTAGGACGTATGGTAAAAATGTTACACTTCAAAATTTTCCAAGGGATGCAGCCTTGATGTTAGGTTTCCTTGAGGTCATGTGGTAGCTAGGAAATGTGGAGGATAACTATTTGCTGAATAAGAAGGTAACTTTATTCCTAGCCTACACAGTGTTTTCTAATTTAATAATGGTTAAGGATGGATGGAGAAATATTATTACAAAGATCATACCTCTAGGGATGAAATGTAGCAGAATAAGGAACTATGATACAAAGGTTTTCATTGTGTGGTTACTAGATAGGATCAAGGGTGGGTAGTATTGGTGTAACTTCTTTTTTCCTAAAGAGATGATTAGGAACATTTTTTAGTTCCAACTTTAGGAGGATAGAAAGGCTAAATGGTTGGATTTTTTAAAATTGGATAATGTTAAACAGGAAAGGGATCCCACTTTTAAGTGGACATTCCCTAATATCAATGATCCAATTTTGAAAGTTGAGACTATTTTGTAGAATTTTGACAAAGTGGTAGGAAAGTTGAAGGAAGAGAGGGAGGCACAAGATAAGGGAAGAGCTCCTCTGTTGGAAGAAAGAGCAACATACCAACCACCCTCCAAGAAATACATTTTTGCAACGAATAAGGGAATTGTAAGGAAGGATAAAAATCGTCCAACACTTGCTCAATTTGAGGGGTTGAGGGCTTCTTCTCTAATTCACCAAATGACACCATCCCCACCCCCATCATCTTTTGTCCTAGAAATAATTGAGTTGGATTCACCTCCAATGGAATCAACTTTGAAGAGAAGAAGGGTTGAGCATTTAGGGAGTGCTTCATCACCAGGACTTGTAGATTATCCCATGGACTCTGATGATGAGATTATTATCACCATGGAGGATATGATGCAATGAGTGACTTCACCCCCAAGAGGATCAGATTTGCAAATTCAAAGGATAAGATTGGGTAAGGAAGATTTATTAGGAACAAATATTGCAGATGATGTAAGGGAAAATGCATGTAATGAATTCACAAATGATGATGCATTTGTTAAGTCAGATGTGTTTCATGAGTTTGTGTGGAGGATTATGGATTGATCAAGACATAAATGATTAAAAGGCTTAAGTTTCCATGGGAGGTAATAAAGAGAAAATTTCTCAAAGCAATGAAAGAAAAATACAAAGATATAACACCTACAAAAGGAAGGAAATTGGTAAGGGAAAGTGGTGTACTATTGTTACCTGAATGGGATATGGAATCAACTATAGAATTTGATACCATTCGAAGGCACAACACCCCTATTCTTGCAAATGAAAAAGAGGCTACAATGGAATTTCAAGGATCAACATTTAGTCAATAATGGGGCACTTTGGCTATTTGGGAAAATTGGCTCCAAATACAAGTACGATAGAAGTAGTAGAGCCAATAGATGACCTTAGAGGAGGAATCATCATCAAGAGAGTATCAGATACCTCAGTGACTGATGAATCAACATTATCCATGAATGTTGCTCAATTTCCCAAAGCCACTATTGAATCCTTAACAAAGGATAGGGATCAAATCAATAAGAAGTATAATGATCTTGCGGCTAAAGGGATAGCAACAAATTTTAGAGTTGCAATTAGAAGTAGCATTATGGGTATGTGTAGGATCATCATGGAAAAAACAGGTTCTAAAAATGTAATTTATTTCAAATTTTGATGAACGGTTAATTTATAGCGAAAAAAATACCAAACATTGCTTTTTGAAGAAAAACAGACATACAAAAAAAATAAATTATGGATGAAAGGCTTACCATTGTTAGAAAGTGAAAACAATTACATCGTTGGAAAGCTAATAAAGAACCTAACATTACCCATGTCTTCAATTTTTTTGATATTGAACCAGATGCAATCTTGATGGTGAGCATGAACTCGATTATGTGAAAATTTGTTGAATTTGGAAAAAACATGTCTCTGGTCTTTGGGAATGCCCTCCAAGCCTTTGGGTTGGTATTCCAAGGCAAACACCAAAGCTAAGACTCAGGGATTTCCAATGCAAAATATAACACGTTCGCGTTATAATGCACTCGCGTTATGTTTTGCTTTTGACATTTTTTCCTCTTCGGGGAGCATTACTAGAAACAAATATC
>VDFB02014366.1:0-19268 GCA_007258455.2 Sequoia sempervirens | reverse complement strand
GTTCTTCACCACAACAGGATGTTCTAGATCTTTAGATCATTCTTTGTGGGATAGTCACTTGACAGGTCTTGCAGAGTTGTTTTGTGAATCTCACATTTTTTACTTAGATGATGCATTTGAGGTTATATCCCTTCTTTGTGATGATTCAGGTATCTGCATTGTCATCACACCATTGATAGATTTGGAGATTGTTGCTTCAGAGTTTCCACATGGTCTTATTGATCCACCTTCTTCAGTTGAGGTTGCACTTGATCATGATGTGACATTTGGTTACATGGAGGCACCAAGACAGTTTTCAGAGATATCTTTCATGTTGATTCTTCCTCTCCCTTCTCTTGTTTCAGAGTTGGAGTTTCTCTTGCATCAGTGATTGTTACTCCCTAAAGGGAGGCATGTTGTTTACAGACATGGTATATTCTCCAGACTTCTAGGATGAGCACAGGAGTTTCTTCATCATAGGGGGGATCTTCAACATTTCTTCTCTTTTCTATGGGGGCTACATAGTTTCTCTCCTTTTGTATTTTGTTGAGATCAGTTATGAGAGTTGTCCTTGGGGGGTCTTGTGAAGTACTCCTTGAACCATAGATTTTTGGCACCACAAGACTCTCTAACTCTTCTAGGGATTTTCATCTAAAAGGAGAGAGGTAGGCCAAAAATGCTAGCTAGGTTCATTCAAATTATGCAATCTAGGATGTTATTTAGACTAAATGAAATTATCTAAATGCAATTAAGTGATCTATATAACTGATTATGTATGCAAAACCTAAGATTTATGCAATGTTTGAAAACATAGTGTTGTTTGCAAAAAGCTTAAAAGAATGATCAAAAATACAAATTAAACCAAACATAAAGCTATTTTTCAGAAAATGTGCACCTGGGAAACTGAAGAGGACTAGAAATGACTTTGAAATTTTGAAGATGCTAACTTTTAGGCTTGCTGGGACTCATTCGCCATTCTGGGTGAATCAGTCCTAGTTCTAGAAAACTCTATCGAGGCTCGTTTTAGCCAAATGGGTATCCACATCTACAAAAATCTTTAGGAAATAGGTATAGTGGGGCTCATTCACCACTCTAGGTGAATTAGTCCACTTTCAATTTTCTAAAAACTCAAAAATGGAATCTAGAGCTCTCGGTCTGCTCAATCTGCACCTCCAGGTGTCTGGATCGAAAACCTTGATTTTTAGCACTGTTGGTGACTTTTTGTGTAGATTTTGGCCTTGAAAAAGTGGGATGACTTCAACAAGTTTGCAACCTAATCTTCAATGATTTCCAAGTATTCAAAGTACCTAGATCTGCAAACACACAAAGGAAAAGAGAGAAAAATGTTGATTGTTAGGGCATGGGGGTTTGCGTTGGTCAAACCCATTTTTAGGTAATTAAACCAAATGAAGAAAATAATGTAATGAAGCATGCAACAAAAGAGTTATTACCTTTCCATGATGATTAATCTTGATTGTTTGTGCAACAAAACATGAATAATCTACCCTTGAATGTCTTAGGAAGCTAACTTGATGAATTGCAATGATGAAACCCTAGCTTGCTTGACTTGATAGAGAAGATAGATGATGAATGAATGATGTGAATGAGTTATGAGATTAATGAGATGTAAAATGAGGAGAAAAACACTTATTTATACACACTTGTTCCTTAGTAATCTAATGATACCTCATCACAGGGAAACATCAAGTAATTTTGAATAAAAACCTGAAAGAAAATTTAAAATATTTTGAATTTGGAGCCAAGAGGGACTCATTTGCCACCCATGGTGAATGGGTCCCACCTTGGACTTGAAAGTGGGTAGGGAATTATCTTGCATTTAATGTTGTTTGTCGGGTTTACATTGAAAAATATACTTAATTAAGTCGTATAAGGGCATAAAGGGGTCAAATAAAGCATAAGAAAGGTGTAAATAGTGAAATTAAGTCTAGAAAAGCATGAAACATTGTTACAAGACTTTACAAAACTTCAAAATAGGACTTGATAAGTGATGAAAAGGTGATTTTTAGGTGAATTGTAATGAATAGGGTCTAGAAGAGTGTAGAAATGTTTTTCAACATTTCACAACACCTTCACAAGACATTAATAAATGCATTTTATTCAATTTGCAAGGGTCCAAGACCTAGTGTGGATGCATAAAATGCCTCACAACACCTGAATCTAGGCCTCATTAAGTCCATTTTATCATGACTTAATCCCATTTCAAGCAAAGGGTACTTTTTTCTACAGCACACTCCTTTCACTTTTTCAACTACTTTTCTCTCTTTTGGAGAGGAGTTTTCTCCCATAGGGTTTTTCTCCTTTTCTCTGGTTGTGAGAGATTGCATTGCATAGTAGTTGTGCATGGGTACCTAACATGGCCTTGTAGGTAGGACCCATCTTGCTTTTTATTTTGCATAATAATCTCCCTAAGTTTGCACTTAAGGGGGAGTGTTAGTGTAGTGTTCAATTTTAACTTAGGTTAATTACTTTGGTGGGTTTTTCCCATATCGGGTACTTGTTCACCCATCACATTTTTCATGCCTTTAAAAGGCTTGTACATTATGTATATTGCATCTCATTCTGAATATCATGCTCGATATTTGGAAAAATAACCTTTGTGTTTCTCTCGTGTATTGTGAGGGTGGTTTGTTGTTGTAGGTTGAGGATCTTGGGAAGGAGCTACCATCTCCTACATTCAACACCCTTACATTCCTTGAATTAAATATATATATAGGATTCTCCTATAATCACTTCCACCTAACTAATAACCAACACCTTTTAATAAATTAAAAAAATTATGTTAATTTATTATTTATATCTATTACTTACTATTCTATGTTATGCATTATTTTTTAACAATATGCGCTTCTCAAAATAACCTCCAATATTTAAAAAATTTCCTTATTTGTTTCCTTCATGATTCCAAGATCTTGCTCTGATACCTCTTGTAATTAAATAACATTCACAAAAAAGGAATATATTATGAGATATTCTATAAATATTTGATAATAACTAAGAATAAAAAGCCACTTTGAGGGGAAAAACCTAAAAATATCTTCAATGAGAACATAATTCATAATCTAGTGATAATAAATTTACCTCTACCCCTTATATATACCTAATTATTCCTTAGTTTCCACCCAAACCAACTTAGACACTTAAATATGACACTTAGGACGACCTCAATATCTAAATAAAAATATAATAATGACCATACAACTTAATTAAGAGTTTAAGGTAGCTATAAACTAATTACTCATAGTCCATGGACACTCTAAGATTAAGGATGTAGCATTGATAAATAAATATGAGGGATCTTATTTAATAGAACAATAAACAAATTATCACTTTCTTCTCATTGACTCACTAATCTCTATAGTTGTCTATGCTTCACTAAAAATAGAATTCTAAGTAGGAAGTGGGCATTGGGCATAGAAGAAACTAAAGAAAGAAGTTCAAAATAAAATTCCTCAAAGAATGTAAAGATTCAATAATCAAGTCAATTTTAATTGATAGTAGAAAAAAATGTGAAAGAATAAATCATGTTTTTAATTAATTTGTATGAAGTCAACTTTGGTGAAACCCACTAAATTGTAAGATGATAAAATAAACATGTGGTGAATCCCACATGATTGTACAATAGTTGATGTAAATGTTGGATGATTAAGACAATGATCCAAAATACATACTGTGATTTTAAGGAAATTATGGGCCCAACTGTACCATGTGGTTATAATGGTATCATCAAAATTGGTCCTCATATAGGATGGAAATTTGATGGTATTAGTGAATATGTTAACTAATTGAAACATGCCCCTAAAATTCCAAGTGATTCGCTATTACAAACACATATTCTACGGTATAAATGTTTCATTAACAATTTAGTTGCAATTTAATATCCATTAAATCAATAAAACATAAATTCCTAGTGATTTGGACTCTTGCATGTTTCATTATATTTTCTAAAATTCAATTGACCCATATAAACTATTTGTCAAATGGTAAAAAATTACCACTAAAAAATCACTATTAGATATAGATTGAATCCATAGATAAAGCTCATTTCTAAAAAATAAATAGATCAATTCCATAGACCTAAATACAAACTTGCACAAAGAACAATGCAACCATTTGAACATTTATCAAAACACACCAACACTAATCTGATTACAACCCATTATTTAAATCATTGAATCATGATTATAATATTTCAATTACTGCACCAATTCTTAGTTTTAAAATATTTATATGTGTTTAATTATTACCTGTTGTTTACCCGAGGCTCTTTCTTAAATAAGTTGTTTTATTTCTTTAAAAGAAAATAAAAATCACGCTGCATTATGATGAGAGTTACTTCGACGGTAAGCAAGGTATTCTTTCGGTGTAGAAATCCGCACTAGGGAGAGCAAAAATACCACGTTACTAATGAATGATTCGCTCCGTGTCCTCGTGACATCCCAAAACCAGTTTGACGGAAAGTGAAAACTTGAATGCACGATCAGAATCATTTGTCCTCCCTAAGGGAACTACGTATACCTATATAGAAAGCTCTCTCTCTCTATTCACATACTCAATTCATCTGATTTGAAGATTTGAAGTTTATAGCTTTCAGTTTTACCAACTCTTTTTGAGTTTCGTTGCGAGTCTTATAAGCTGCGTCGTTGTTTTATCAAGCCAATTTCAATGGAGTTAAATTTGGCAGTAAGTAGTGTACGAATCACATGTACAGAACAACCACCTTCAGTGGAGGGAGTTCAATTGAGAGAGACTCGCTCCTCTTACTTCCTCAATATTAGGCTTCAAGGTACTTTCTCAATCCCTATTCTCCCATTTACAAGATACAAAATAGGTCGTCCTCATCTCACCTGAATATGTGTGCTTTCCTGTTGTGCAGGTTTGAGGAAAGAAGATATACAACTGGAAATGGACAAGGAGCGATGTCTAGTGATACGTGGAGAGAAGTATTACCAAGACATGGGAATGCTAAGGTGGAAATGGCGGGTGGTGGAGAGTGGCAGCCCAAGCAAGGCTTTCAAAGTTCCCGAGGACGTGAATGTGGGTGGCATAAGAGTGAGCTTTGAGCAGGGCGTGCTGCAACTTGCCATGCCCAAACTCACCCACAACAGATTTACTCCCTACCACGTTTTCCACATTCACTCCTCCCATCATCCTCCTCTTGCCCATCGCCCACATCAACCTCATCAACAACAAGAAGCGAATAACATGGGTGATAAATTGGCAACCATTTCTGAGGATGGTGATACCATGATGAAGGATTTGTCGCCGGGGCATCCAGAAGAAGAAGATGATAAAATATCCGTGGAGGAGCAATGTACGGAGGTTCCACCAAGAGAGTGTGCATCAAATTCTGTGCAATTAGCAGACGATTCAGCGAAGAAGGCAGAGGAGAAGGAAGTGTACGTTTCTCAATCTGAGAATGAAGAGGAGAAGCAGGAAGAAGTTATGCAGGAAAAACATGGAGATGTAGAAGAGACAATTGTTAAAGGCATTGAAGCCCAGGAGACAGCAGGGACCTCTTCCTTCAATATAACTAGTGCACCAGATGCTCAAGCAAAGCGAGGACAGCTTCTGCAAGAGGAGGAAGCTGAGGAGAAAGAGAAGAAAGGAAATTATGAAAAGGCAAAGGAAGAAAGAGTTATTGGCAATGGGTTCATGGAAAGTGAAATGTCTGAGCATCCCAGGCCATTCTTATGCGAAGGCTTATCACATATATTCTCGCTCATTGCTGCAATAGCTCGTCGTAAGCAGCGGTGCTGATAAGAATCGTGTGGTTGTCTGCGTTTAGTTTTTTCAGAGACGATATCTTGTCTAGTTCAACAAGAGATATTACATTTATTCTCTTGTGGCTTAAAGCACACTGCTAAATCGTCATTCTCTGTATAAAGCACGGGAAGAAAAGAATGCCTTAGAGACCCTCCCATTGTAGCATAAAGTTACATAAATTATCTTCATACTCACTCATTCGTTTGATTCTTTCGTAAAGATGAAACGCTATCTTTCACTTTTATGACTTGTAGAGATACCACCATAATTTTTATTTTTTTTCATCATTGTAATACAAAGAAAAGGTTACTTCATAATCAATACCAATCTATTCTCTTGTAAAAAGTGTACCTGAGAATTATTTTACAATTATTCATTCATTAAACATCTTTATTCTTATTTTATAAGTTAGTTTAGCGGTTAATTTTATTTGTTTGCAATTAATTATAATGTGATTATAATCTATTATAAATCAATGTATTATGAAAATACTCAATAGACAAAAATGAATATTGAGATTCACTTACTAATGTATAATAACGGGATTCCGTTAAAACACTTATCTCACAAACTAAACAATTGTTTTATATGACAATACTTATTTATAGCGGAGATTGAAGAAAAGAAAACAAATGTGTCCAAGTTTGACTAAACACGTTTCACTAGTTTGATTGTGATCAAACATGTCACTAAAAGGAATCTAGGTAAAGATAGTTCTAACCACATATAAACATGTCACAATAAATGTGAAATTATTTTTGGTAGGTTCAAGAGGATCTATGACATGCTAAATGGTTCATTTTGAATTACAAGGATTCATAGGCTTCCTTTATAACTCCTCTTGTAATTATTTATTGTTAAAATATTAAAAGGAGATTATTGTAATTGGTCTCTTTTTAGTTTTTTTTGGTAAGTTGGTTGTAAAGGTTTTTGTCACTTTGTTTCGTGTGTCTTATAGAATTTATAACAAGATTTTCATATGTGTGAGAACATTTGTGAACTTTTATGATGTTTTCATTTTATTTTGTACAACAAAAGTTCATGAGGCTTATTCTAAGATAGCTTCAATGGACTTCTATATTTTCCCTAATTTTCAATTTTCCCACATCACATAGTTGTCACTTTTCATTTTTATTACCATTCTATGCTCTTTACTTTGTATATGAAGAGTATTCTTTTATGTATCTCCATGGAACAAGTTACTAAATTAATTTATATTAAGGATGAACTAAGCCATATTTTGATAAAAATATATATAGTGGAATATCCATTATAATTACAAATAATAAATTGGTATTCAAAATGATTTTCGAAGATTTTGGAATAATTTTTTATATGGTATATTTTATAATTTAAGCCCATTTTTAATCAAAGAAACTCAAGTGGGAAGATGGATTTAATTCCTTTGGAATAGGCAATAATATCTAATGAAGGAAAGAAGTATGAAACATGATGATGCAAGACCACTTAATGAAGAGATATTTTTCAAGATGAGAGGAGATGTAGAAAATAGTTAATAGTTTATAGAAAGAAAGAAAGTATCATGGTTTTGGACTCATTGATAAAATAATGATATGCATTGACGATTCTAAAGCTAAGGAGTAACTAATTTATCATGAGAGATTAAATTCATGATGAACAATGCTCAAATTTCTTCTATTTTTGGTGCCTTGAAAGAGCTCCTTATTAGTCACCCAAAGGGGTTGGATTTTCTACAAAGCATCAACCACATTGAGCATGTCAATGATCCTAAGATATAATTATTTTCATATTATTTATATCTTCTTCTTTTTTTTTCTCTCAGCCCACCATCTCCCCTTCCTTCTCAATCCCAACTTTCATTACGTTTTCATAATATAACTACCCACATGCATTATTCATTTTCTATTACATAATAAGAGTTTCACTTCCTTAATCCTTAGACTAGTTTTTCTTCCTTCAACCCTATCTAATATTATATTGTTTTAACCCATTTTTCTAATCACATATCCCACTATCTTAGCCTCTTTCCTTTATATACCCTTCCTACCTCTTCTCCTCCTTTCTATTCCTTGTTTTATTATACCTATTGATTTTAAATTGGTTGGACTATTTGGATCTATTTAAGACAATTGCATCATTTGGGGTCATGCCCTAATTTTTTCCTTGCCACAAAAGTGGATCTTTCTTGCTATTTTTCATTAATGATGAAGTGGAGTATTTATTAACAAAGTTGTGGATTTATTAGAGAAGTTGATGATGACTATTGAATAATGTCCTTTTTCTACCAAATTCATGGTATTTGGTCGTTGAAGTAGCATGAAAATACTAAAGTGTAATAATTGGTAGAGCATGCAGTTGTTCTTACTTTTATTTTTTACTTATATGAGGATGATTGGTTGGCTTATGCAATTTTTTCTTACGTTTAAGATAAAACCCACAATAGTTATAATGTTTAGAATTAAAAAAGGGTTCAATATAACAATGTCTTTGGACTTTTAAAAAAATTCTCAATCAATAACATACTTCTATAATTTCTTGAATTATATAAATTTTTAATCCAACACTATCAATGTATGTGTTAAATACTCAACCTTCCAATAATGGTGCATTCACATGAGATGATATAGATGTTTTCATGGGAATATAAACTATATAAATATCCAAATAGCCCAAGTAGCAATAAGAGTAATGTAATTATAATCCAACCACACTTGACATCAACAAATGGCATAAATCATAAAGTGTGATCTATCCACATAGATAATCACCTCATACATATTTTTATTTTTCATACAATGAATCAATATATAACATTAACATTATCAATATACACGCATGTTTTTGATATAGCCACCACTACCATCTCCTCACTTGTGATAACTGTCATGAACATATCATTAATTTTTACTACTTACAATACCTTTGGCCATCTTTCAAAAAAATATTTGGCCAAATCATATTGTGTCACATGAACATTAGTTCAATTATGAGTTCCCCTTCATAACTATGTATGCTTCCAACATGAGCTTCACTTATATGTGGTTGCAGATTATTATTCTAAATTAAATGTATTTATTTCTATTAAACTAACAAATTTAGACAAGCCATATATGATAAACTCTAGAAGTAATATCATAACATCACCAAAAAAAAATTTGAGATACTTATTTTGGTTTATCTATAATATCTTGTTGATTATATCCTTGAATATCTCCATAATTTATTTTTAACCCCTTGAATTAATGTTTTAATATATCCAATGATAATTATATCATAAAAATATAATAATAATAATGTTCTCATTTACCTTTTTGAAGTATAACATTGACCAAAATAAATTCTTTCAAAACCCAATTCTAATAGGTGTATCAAAATTTTGTTTCCAAACCTATGGGGACTACCTTAATCCACAAAGATACATATTTAAATCTTATAAAAAATATTTACCTTTCATCTTCTATATTTTAGGTTGTTCCATGAATATTTCATCCTTTAAGTCTCCATGCAAGAAGGTTTCTCAACATCCACCTACTCAATATTCAAATTAAGTGTTGAAACTATAGACAATGACATCATAATGGAACTCAACTTCACACTAAGGGAAAAGTGTGAAAGATGATTTTTTCTTTTTTATTTAGATAAATTATATTATTTTCTAGATAAATGAATCAACCAAAACCCACACTGTGCATCATACTTCTAGTATGATCTAGCAAGGTTTTATTTAACTTCTCAACCACTTTGGTTTTTTTATGGTGTGTTTGAGTTTTTTCATTATTTCAGAATCCTATCTTTCTTTTAGAATATATCAATTTCCTTAGTAAAAAAATTAACATGATTATCTATTATTAATACCTTTATTTTATTAGCTATTTTATTCACAATAAGAGCTCTAAACTCCTTAAGCTTGAGAAAAACCTTAGAATTTCTCTTAACAAAATATACTCAAGAGTACCTAGAGTAATGATAAGTTAATGATAAATAATGAAAAGACTTACCTATGGATTTGATATCCATAATACCAAACACATCACTATGTATCACCTTCAAAATATTATTTTCTCTAGTGCTTTTAAATTTGAACCACACTATATTCTAGTATCCAAGAAAACAATGCTCATAAAAGTCAAAATAAAAAAAAAATCAATAATAACTCCACCATATATTATCTTACCAATATTTTATACCTTTCCACTTAGATAGCCTAACATACAATTCTATAATAACCATAATTCATATGTATTTACATTAGAAAAAACAAATAATGTTGATGTATTTATCCTATAAAGAGTACCACACCACACCTCTTTTATAAGCATAAAATTACCTCTTGATAATCTATTAAATTTTTCATCAAATAAGATGTCAACTCCTAAGTTATCCATTTTAGGTATGGGAATAATGTTTCTAGCTAAACTTAGAATATGTAGAACATATTAGCGTGTACTTACTCTACTATCCATGAAGGGAAATTTCATCTTCTAAGCCAATCAACTAGGAATAACCATCAATCATGCTAGGAAAATTAAATACATTAGTAATATACTCTTCATTATAGGAGGACTTGTTAGAGTAACTACCCTTCTTGAATTACACTCCTTTATGTGACCCTTCTTTCCATAATTCTAACATTTTACTTTAGACTTACCAAGAGATTTATAATTGTTTTACCTTGAGACTTATTATCTCTAATATTTTTCATACCTTTATTCTCCTTGAGCCTACCTTGAACCAATAGAGCATCAAATGAATTACTATCCATGGACCTTTTCCTAATTTTCTCAAAAAAAATCCAAAAGTATATTTTAGGTTCAATGACACATTAGGACCAATGTACATAATTAGTATTTCCCATTAATTCTTTAAGGTGCAATGTAATAAAATGATCTTTTCCTCTTCACCCACGTTAACTCCTATTAACACAAGTTGAATTAAAAGCATATTAAATTTATTATAATGTATACCTATTAAGTCTCTCTACTTTATTTTTAAAATGATATAGCTTCTTTTTTAAAATAATTTTGTTAACAAGAATCTTAGATAAATATTGAAACAATGGGAAATAGGAGAAGCCCCAACCTTTAAGGAGATAGGGTTCCTACTTCCCACTCAAGCCTCACTTAAGGAAACCCTAGAGATCTCAATCCAATGTAGAAAGGGGAAATAAATCTGCAATAGGGATGTCCTAGGGTTTGATTAATGATTAAAGAGGAATTCATCACCAAGCTAGGGCTTAGAAAAATTAATGAAATGCAAGACCCAATGCTAAAACCTAATGCAATGTGAAACTCTAATAAATGACCTAGAAAGGAGTACAAATTGAACAAGAAACTAGAAAAACACAAAAGTGTTCCTAGAAATTTGAAGGAGCTTGGAATCAACTCTAAAATGCTAAAAATGTTACTTTTAGGGCACATTGGGACTCATACACCACTTCTGGCATATTATTCCTAGTCTAGGGTTTATGGACTCGAACAAGTTTCTAATAGTGTAGATTTAGGATCTCCAAAAATCTAGAAAATTGCCTATAGTGGGACTCATATGCCACTTTTGGTGTATCAATCCCATTTCATTTTTTCAAGAATTCAAAGTCTAGATCTATGCTCCAATCTTTTCTCTTTCTTCCCAAACTAATTTCTGAATTTGAACCTATAAAAAGACCTATAAAATAGAATATAGAGTTGATTTTACTATGGGGGTTTTCCATGGTCAAACCCCTAGTTTGATAATTAAACATTGATAGAAACAATGGATCTTTAATGAAAATGTGAACATAAACCCTAACCTTAAGTGTTTATAAGATTAGGAAATCTAAAATGCAATGCAACCATATTCTACTGTGCTAGAATGAGATGCAAGAATGAAACATGGACATGGATGACTCACTTTGATAGATCCCTAATCACCCAAATGAGCCCCAATAATGTATGTACCTTCCTTAGGCTAAAAGTAGAGTGATAATGGAGGATGGAATCACTTTGAAACAAGTCATTAGGCTTGGCTTGATGGCTAGTTGCATCTCCCCAATCTAGAATCCATCATGATTCACCATAGGCAACCATAATCAACCCTTGAAAATGCTAGATCTTGAATGAAAGTGATCCTGAAGACCTATAAAAACACTTTAATGTTGCTCCAAGACTTCAACTTTTCTTGTTACTTGCTCTTGAATGCTCTTGTGAAGAATGCTTGAATGCTATTGAATGTGTGGATCTTGAAATTGATCTTCTAGATTGTTGCTTAGATGAAATAATGACTTAGAAGTTTGTTAATATAGGAAATACTCCTAATTCACCGTTATTTAGATCTCAAAAGCCAACATCAACCAAAATTTTGAATTAAAAACTTGAATTTCCCACTCAAACCCTAAAAAGGGCCCAAATGGGACTCATGCACCACTTGTGGCATATGGGTCCCACCTAGGGGGACTCATATGCCCAAGGTGGCATATGAGTCCCACCCTAGATTTTCAGGGTGGGTTGTTAGAAATTTTAACGTTCTTGATGATTTTGTTGGGTTTTTAGTTGAAATAAGCCTCAAGATCTTAAATAAAGGGTCTTACAGGCTTATTAATGATGATTTAAAAGGGTATTTAATCCAAGTGCACCAAAATAGGTCCAAATTGAGCAAGAAATTGCACTATCTCCAAGAAGGGAGTACAATTTCCATCGCCACAAATATAATGTACCTAACTTCTTCCATAATTATTTTTTTGTTTTCTCCTTAGATACATTCATCAACAAAGAATCCAATTAACATAATTGGATTACACTTTTCTATTTTTATATTTACTTTTACAAAGTCTTCATTAGACATACTTAAGGGTCTAAATGAAGATGATATTGTATCCCATTTACATGTTTCCACCAAATGTTCCTCCATATTTAACTTTCATAATTTTAATTTATTCTTGTTGAATCCGTCAATTTAATACCTCCATATGCTAGCCGTAGACTTAATATTGTATTATCTTCTTACAAATCCCTTTAAATTTTTCTTTTGTGTCTAGTTATATCTAAAACATAAACCAACTATTGTAGGGTTTACCACTACACTCACTGTGGATTTGATTATCAATTAAGTGGTGCCACCAAACAACAACCCATGCTTCAATACCATTTTTTGTGGATATTAAACTGATCTATTGTTGATAAGTAATATAATATGATGAATCAAGAGTGCAATCTCTTATATTATGCTTCTTTAAAGTAATTTCTAGGCTCATTTTCAATCTTGAACAAGTTTGTTTGCATTCCAACATGTTATAAAGAAGTTTAATAAACCTATAATCTTGGTCAAAGTCCTACATTTCTACATATAGTTAGACCTTTGTATCACTTTATCTAATAGTTATAATCTACTATCCTCTATCTCTCTCTCTAGTTTACTTTCTTGAATATAGCTCCTTCTTTAGCAAGAAAATAATATTTTATCTCAAATATTATGAAAAATCCTACCCATTGCATGATTTTTCTCTATTTTATAAGTTCCAAGGAAGTCATCATAAAAATAATATTGAAGAGTGATATTAATTTACATGGACCTCACATCCTTTTACTATTTAAAATATATACTTTCACATGTGTTGATTTCTTCTTCTTTTTTACTTTGAGACACATCAACCTAGTGGTTCACATAAATAGCAAAGTGGTAGAAAAGTATAATATCCATCACCTTTTCAAATTTGTTTAGGGTCTTCTTTGATTAGGGTTCCTAAATACAAAAAAATATATATAATTGAATTATTCGGGTATAATTTGGCTCATATACTAGTCTCTATCCATTGTGTTTCATCCCTAATCCCTTAATTTACTCTTCTCCTCCTAGATCAAATTTGTAAGTGAATACCTAACCCAAACCAATTTCTCAATGATTGATTTGGTACCTAAACTTTTAAATTTAAAATCGACAAAATAAGCCCATGTTTCCCTCACAAGTTATTGAGAGATAACCTAGCATATTATCTTGATTTGTGGGCTTAGTTGTTGTATTTAAGTACACTTGCACTCACTTGAAATAATGCTAGAATGTGAAAACAACATCTAGATCTAAGAGTGAAGTATTGAATTAATCTCATGAATTACATAGCACTTTCACACAAACGATCACTTCTAGATGTGTGAGGATTAGTTCAATAGATATATATTTGAATCAAAATAATACATAATTGTTTTTTAAAAGAAAGTAAACTTTTTATTTTAATCACTTCAAAAATTAAAAAATATTAATAAATCATTTTTGTGGACATCTACTCCAACATTTCTTCTTTATCGAAATCTAACTCAATATTATTTTTAATTTAGTTCTTCATTTATTCACACTTAAAACAATAATCTAACCCCAACTCCTAATCAATCATCACTATATTTATTTAAAAACTCACCGAAAAGAGAATGAGTTACTTATTTTCCATTTACGTATATGAATGAATTTTCTTTTATTAGAAAAAAGAATTATGACTTTAAATAGATTTTGCGTATATATAAAAAAAGGTCACTTTATATAGACAATAAAATTTTAAAATCCAGTAAACGACTAAAAGAAGTCCATGAAGAAAGGCAAAAGCTTTTCCTTTTACTTCATCCTGCTACTCCCTCTCATCACTGTATGTCTCCAAGGATGTGCCCATGCCTGATTTGTAAATTTACCACCTGTACTGAAACCTATTTTCTATTTTATTTATTTTTCTTAAAGATGAAAGACATTTATGGTCTCTTTATCACCTTGTTTCAAGTTCAGATATTTACTTTGCTGTGGGCGATTTTTGGGGACTTTTAAAAAGTATTATGAATTTAAAAATTATATTATATTTATATTTGTAATTTATATTAAAAATAAAATATTCTTTTTTCATGTTATGAATATAAGTTTTTCTTATGCTATTTGTATAATGTTTTAAAATGTAATTTAAAACAAATAATTTTATAACTTTAACAATTTAGTGTTTGCTATGTTATTAATTTTTTAAATATTTATAATTAATGTAAAATATTTTATTGGATAATTATGATGACAGGCAAATTTCTTGTCAATGAATTTTGGGTTGACAATAATTGGTCTTCATTTTTTAAAAATTTAGGAGGGAAAGAGTCTAATTATTGGCTTATCATAATCCATTCCTTACTATTCTCAATTCTAAAAACTCCTTCCTTTAAATTCCAACCGATGTAGCTTTAGGACCTTAATTTTCTTAAGCTTATAAAGGGATGGTGGATGGAAGGGAAGCCTATGTTTGGTAAATCTTGACCTCAATTTGTTAACTATAATCTTAAGAATTAGAACAAATCCTTGTTTGGAAATATGTTTAAAACTAAAGTGCTCTTTGAAGAGAAGTTGGGGCGAGTTTCCTTTCAATTTATAGATGAAGACATGAATAAGGAGCTATTACAACAAGAAGCTATTTGTGCTAAGGAACCCTAAAAATGGGAACTTTGGGAGGAGATCTATAGGAAACAAAAATCGTAGACTGGTCCACTTTAGCAAGGTGATGGGAATACCTATTTTTTCATAATTCAATGAAGGAGCATAGAAGTTCTTGTTGAACACTTCTTGAGACTGAGAGGAGGGAGGTGAATCAATCTTATCAAAACCAAAACCCTTCTGGAACTTGAAACTTTTAGCACAACTCAAACTCCTTTAAGCAGAATAGTAACAGAGAAGAATGTAGTAATTTGAATCTTTATCAACTTCAACAAACTTTACCAACGAAAGATATAGCAATAACCAGATCAATAGAAAAGAGAAAGAAATAAATACCACACACATGCACAAGGAGACACTATATTTAGGTGTAAAACCCAGCGAGGAAAAAACCATGGTAAGTGTTAACTCATAATATAAGGCTCACTGCCAAAAAGACTTGCAAGAAGGCTCGCCGCCTTAACGCAAGATACAAAGGACTTGCAGCATTGAAGCACCAACCAACTCCAAGAGCAAGATACAAAGGACTTGATGAGATTCACTATCTCAGAGCAGGATACAATTCTATATAGAAAGAATTACAATGATTTCCAACACAACACTCTATTGATTGAGGTGCTCGAGCATAATTGATTTTCCTTTCACAATCTTTAGCACTGTATCTATTGGATATTCAATAAAATTCACACACACCTTTTCGCACTTGTACACTTCTCTACTTGTTGTATCTAAAATGTTCTTGCATTTATATCCACCACAACACTTCAAAACTTTAATTAGGTCATCCAAAAAGACAATAAACAATGAATTCAGCAACTCAACCAATAAAACACAATGAGGTCCTATTCAGAAGAATGAGAGGACCCATAACAATCTTAATACTTCTTCCATTGTGATCCAAAAGTATTTACACATTGGCATACAACAGTCTAAGTCAACATTAAGGAAACATGTGGATGAAATGCTATGCACACGACCAGTCGCCTCATAAACACACTTCTAATTGAATTAACTTGATGTGGTCCCTAAAAAGATAGGTCAAGACCCAAATTTATCATAGCACATCTTCTATTATTGAAATAGACCACCAAACATATGGTACAAGCAAAGGAACAATCCCTGATAGCCGGATATCCACAAATAACCTAGAAAGCAAACTCAAGACACAATGTGGCACCAAATCAGCCAATTAACATTGTGCAGATCACATGGGGTTGTTCTCTAAACATCTAGAATCACTATCATACACCTCTTTCATGTTGTCATACCATCAATAACCATTGCATATCAAACAAGAATAAGAAACAACAATCCAGAAACACAAATTGCATAATCAAGGGATATAAATTTAACATATTGGAACCTTGAAAAATGGGGTATTAAGAGTGTTATCATATGGCTTAGAACATTAAACACACCCCCTTTCAAGATATTCCACTCAAGGCTAACCCTAAAGATCTCAATGCAAATTAGATAAAGATCTTGCAATAGGGTTGTCCTCGAAGATGAATGTAAACAAATAAGGGATTCACCACCAAGTTTAGACTTGGAAAAGACAATGAAATGATGAAATGCAAAAAACCTAATATGATGCAAACTTGATTTAAATGACCTAGAAATGCAAGTAAAGAAAAACAAAAAAGTAGTAAGATGAATAATTCCAACACTTGGGAATGTGGAAGTGACTGGATGGAGATTTGAAACACTAGAAAATCTACCTTTAAAGTTGAGTGGGACTCATTCACCAATTTGGGCGAATCAGTTCAAAATCTGGAAAATTGTGTGGGAACAAGAATCTGCCAAAAGGGTCTTTGAATCTACAAGAATCTAAAATTTGACTGAAACTAGGACTCATTCACCAAAAGTGGTGAATCAGTCCAGTTAGGCTTTTTTGAAACTTCAAATTCTGATCCTACTATTCTTTGTCAGCTTTGTCCTTCCTGATTGATCTCTGGATCTGAAACACAAAATTTCAACCTGTAGGTCTTCTCCAATGTTCTCCAAGGCTTGATGACAACTTTGACAAGTTTGAATGATTGAAAAAATTTCTCCAATCTTTTTCCTTACGAGATCTATAATCTAGACCTATAAATTACACACACAAGAGAGGGAAATTTTTTATTGGGTTAGTGGATAGGGGTGTACCTTGATCAAACCCATTATTGGTAATCAAACCTTGAAATAAAATCAAATAAGAATGGAGAATGATGAATGAACAAATGACAATGTTGCAACTCACCAAACCCTTGCAATAAAGTGTTGCAAACATGTAAGAGATGGTTCCAATGGATATAGATCTTGACTCTTGCTTGAAGGTGATAGATCTTGAATGAAATGCTTGCTTGAATCATAAAATCCTACACCATAATTGTTAGCTCCAAAACAAACATGATGCATGAAATCCTTGACATGATGATTGATCCTTAAATTTTTCTCTAAAATGTTTGATAATATGCTCTTGAAGACACTTGAAAACACTTGAATACTCTTGTGAACCCAAATTTGATATTTGGAATTCTCTCACAAAATTATTAGGTGAAAATGAATGAAATAACCTTGTATTTATACTCAATTATGCAAGAATTTTCAAAATTACAACACTACAAGTCGACATCAGATCAAGGAGGATAAAATCCCACCAAAAATTTGAATTAATTTTTATTTTGAGCCACATGGGACTCATTCACCCAAGGTGGCGAATGAGTCCCACCAAGCCTAAATTTTGGGACCAATTTTAAAAATGCTTAGAAATGTGTGAAACTAGATTCGGGACCCAAAAATCTAGGTGGGATTCATTCACCCAAGGTGGGGAATGAGTCCTAGATCTCTTAATTTGGGCCATTCAAACCTAAAACACTTGAATTATGATTGGGTGATGATTTGTGTGAGGATTATCCTCGAAAAGATGCATTAAATGAGGCTTGTGGATGCAAAATAGGGTCAATTAAAGCATAAGAAAACCCAACTATTAATGGCAACCCTATAAAAGTGTGAACGTGTGTTACAACACTTTACAACACTCTTGATGAGTCAGGATTAAGGTCAAAAATAGGTTTATTAGGTTTAGTTAATTAATAAAACCGTAGAAAAGTGTGAAAGTGTGCTACAACACTTCACAACACTTTAGCAAGGTACCATTTAAATTCATTAGTTCACAAGGGCCCAAGACTTAATGTGAATGTGTCAAAAACATTATAGCACTAAATCAAGGCACCATTAAGCTTAATTCACAAGGAGGGCCAAAACAAGCAAGGAAAAGTAGAAGGGATCTTTTTCCCATTGCCACATCTATCCCCCACTTTAGTGAGAGGATGCACTTGCTTCAAACTCACACTAAAGTAAAAAAACACACATCATGAGGGGTACAAGTGTACTAATGCTAGTAAGATAGGATGACAATGATCAGGAGGGTTGATCAAGGCCCCAAGATCAAGATCCGATGGAAGACCAACATAGGCACAAAAGAACACACATGAGAATGATATAAGAGCATCAACAAAGTACAAGAATTCACTATCAAGGATGAAAAGGAAAAGGTACAAATTAATAGATTCGGATCAAGTGTTGACTATTTATCCATCGCGATGTGGATTAGATCTAGGTTGTTTGTCCAAAAAATGTATACTCACTTTGCGGAAATGGAACTCCTGGCTGTCTGCTGGGTGAGAAGTCCAAGAGGGTGAAAAACATACACTCATGGATGGTATGCACTCACAAACATGCGAGTGGTGATGGGTAAAGTCATGCCTCGTTCAGGCTTCCTACTCAAACCATACCAAAGTTATACCTCTTGATAACTGTGATAAGGCACCATGCAAAACAATGATTTTTGAGCTTCATGAGACAAGCAAAACTTCATATGCTTGGAGGTCATGAAAAAACAAGATGGATCTACAGGCATGCAAGCTATGTTATGCAAGGTGGCCATATAACTAAAAATGCAAAATGTAAAAATGTAAAGAATGTTCAAAGGATTCTTGCTTAGTGTTGATCATCAAAGCTTGCACCTCTCTAACAGTCTTATGGAAAATTCAATGATTGGGGGACCAATTTGTGCCTCACTGAATACCTCCAAGATTTTGATAGGAAGTCGGCTCTTCTTT